>VZRZ01000461.1:259058-282824 GCA_013398175.1 Climacteris rufus
CCACACACAAAAAAAAAAAAAAAACAAAAAAACAAAAAAACAGAGCAAAAAAAGAGTGTGCAAATCCTGTACATGAAGTGCACTCAGACTCACTGGTCTTCAAGAAACAGCATTTTATGTAGTTTTCATTGATACCCTTTGCTCAGAAATTACCAACAAACAGAATAATGAAACTACCAAATGTCAGGATGCGACATCCTGGCAGAATTTATAGCATGCTAGCATACTTGCACAGCATTATGTTCACTTTTCATACACCTTGCTACTTTTTACCATAATTCACACCTGTTAAAAGGTGTAGCTTTATGACATCCCAATGTAATCAGGAATTCCTTTTAGATTTCATTAATGCAACCACAAAATTTATTACATTAGTAATAAACAACAGCTCCACTTGGAAAAAAAAAACTAGCTAATATAGACAAGGAATATAACAAAGGAAGAACTACCTGCATCAGCCCCATAGGCACAGAAAGGGGTGGTGGAAGTTTAACTTACAGTTAAACCATAAAGCATCTCCTCTGCATGTCTCATACACCACCAGGAATTTCAAACACCCAGGAACAAACCAAGCCCAGAGCAGTCAGGCCACTAGAGTGAAACACAAATACAGAACAGATCTCGGGCATCACTGTCTGTTAGGTCAAACACACAAATGATCCAGGAACCTGCACAAACCCATGTGCTACAGAAGACAGCCAAAAATCTCAGCTTTCTTTGTTCAAGATGAATATGCTTTCCATTCCTTAAGCCTCATAATCCAATCAACCCAAGCCCATAGACACCAGCACACATCTGCTGTGACCTAACTTTAACACACTGTGGACAACATAACCAAACCCCACAAAAAATCCATATACTCAAAGTTAAATGCCAAAGAGTGAAACTCCATTGGGTACAGTGGGAGAGAGAGAGACAAAATTCCTCAGACAGAAATGCCATTCCAGGACACCTTTTATTAAATGTTTAACCCCTGGGTTCCAGGCTAAAGTAATTTTGGACAAATGTGTGCCCAGGTCATCTGATGTCAAATCATTCATCGTGAGGTGTAGAGTTGATCTGCCCTTCTCCCTGTCAGTTATTTATGGAGGGTTAGGAGAGACAGGATGGGAAAGGGAGGATAAGCAAATAGGGCAGAACCATCACGTCCACAATGTTTGGAATAACACATGCACAGAGGTCCCAACACACACATTCCTCAGAGCATCTTAGGAACAACTGCTTAGGTTCATAATAATTTTTTTTCCCCATGTTAGAGATGTGTCCCTGCCCAACAGGGCGGTTGCACCCAGATGGTCTTTAAGGTCCTTTCCAACCCAAACTATTCTGTGATTACTGGGACACAGAACTGGAGTTTGAAAATACAACCCCAAACCCTGGGGTGTTGGATCAACTGATAACGGGACACAGCCCGACGCCACATGTACATTTTGATTTTTCTGGAGCCGTATGGTCCCGTGACAACTTCACAGGGTACTCCAACATTTCCATGTCTAAAGCTCTGCTCTCACATCCTTTATAGTGCAGTTACCTGTTCTACACTAAATAAATGGAGTGTTCTAAATAGACATGAGTGTTTTGCCTGATACTTCACTTTTACATTTTCTCCTCAACATACAAGGACCATTTTGCACATTGTGAAGAGGCATCTTCACTTCTTCTGGTAACTATCTCCTTCACAGCAGTCTGTAAAATTGACAAAAATTCTATCAACCTGGACCATTTCAATTTGCATGGGTTTAATAGCAATTTTCATACAGACTTATCACACAGAAGGAGAGCTTCCTGCTTTTCCCCACGTGCCTTACAGGTTTGCCAAACCTCCAGGACTCCAGAAAACCTCAAGTCAGAAACAGATCCTTAGTGTACTTATATATAAAATGGCTCAGAAGAGCCCTGCTGTAGCCACATGATTATCAAGGGCCCTTTCTCTGGACCAGCAGTGGTGGGAACACACTACAGGTATTTTTATTTCAGTCCCTTCCTTCCATTCCTATTAGTTTAGCAACAGGTCACTTAACTGCCCAAACACAGTCTTTAAGTGCAAATGCAGGGTTTTATCATTTCTCCACTACTCCACTGCAGTACAGCTGGCCAATTAAATATTTAATACAAAAGTCCTCAATATTTAATTAGGGACAAATAGCATTCTTTTGCACTTTCCTTGAATTTGAAAGCAACCTTTCATATTGTACCTACATATGAACATTTAATATGACAAAGATGTATTTAAAGTTATTAGAAGTCTGTTGATAACCATATTACAATGAATTAACATCTTGTCAGGCTGCTACACGTTACAATCTTACTACTTTATTCAAAAATGGATCAAAATAATACTTTTGCTGGTCTCAGTCAAGTAACAAGGAAAATACACTTGGGTATTCAGGACAATATGGAAGAATTTTGAAACAAAACGTTAAAGATGTAATTTAATCTCTCATAGCATGTTTATAGTGAAAGGTATAATTTAAAAGACTTTAAATACTTATTTAATAACCAAAACATCATATAAACTTTTTTATATGGCATGGCTAGTACTGTTTAGAGATTCCTATTGATTTTGATGACAGTGCCCACAAATGACAGTGCTCAGTGCTGTAACAGGAGGCAATTTCACCTCAACAATGGTATCTGACACCACACAAAGCATTCACAACACAGACTGAATCTGTTAGTGACAGAATTCTTTGCTATTGGGCAAAAAACTTCCAAAAATGTTGATTATGCAACTAACACAGTCAGCTATCCATGGTATTTCAACCCAGAATTAGAGCATGCAGAAGCCATTTCAGAGCACCCTGAAATGCATTTCCAAGGATGAGCACCTGAACCTTCACCATCTTCTACAAAATCAAATTCAAAAAAGTTTCTGGAGGCAACATTTTTTTTATTCTAAAATAATAATTGGAAAAAACACATAACTAGTAAATTATTTAGTGCTAATTGCAAATAACTATTTTTCCCACAGTCATTTTAACAATTTACATAGGTCTGGATGAAAAAAGATGATACAGGCACATTTGCCACTTTAAGAAATTCTGGTGATTTCAGTTTAAAGGCAAAAAGCCTCCCAAACCACTCAGGTTTTGCTGTTTCTACACGTTAATGAGACATGTCCAGTTTTTGGACTTCACCCACCAGGATGCCAGGGTGGTCTGCAACTGGAATAACCACCAGGATACACCTGCAACCTGAACTACCAGTAACTGCCAAGAACTTTGAAGACATCTTTTCATCTGAAGAATCAATTATCTTCTCTGAATTCAACCTTCACAGCATCAAAGACAACATTAATTTTAACATGAAATACATGTCAAATAACGTTAGTGCATCCATCATCATCATCACCACTGAGCAGTGTTATTATCCTCACTCAGTGTCAGCTTGTTTTGAGGGAAGGAGCCCTGTCAGAGGTTACCAGGATGGGGCTGTGACAGACTAATGAAGGAACTGATTAAGAAACATTTGAAGGTAGCACTAGGTCCTTGCCAGCAGCTCTTGTGGTGGCTTCTCCTCAGAATGAACCCCTAGGCAGCCAAAAAAGAGCAGGTTTGGCAGCAGTGCTCTGTAGTCAGAAGCAACCAGGGCAGGAGCAGCTTCTCTCCAAAGCCCCAGAGGAGAGGGATGTGTCCTCAAATGAACCTCCTGCGGGTGTCCAGCACTGCCTCCAGCACAGTGGCCACGTAAGACATCCCTGCTGGTACTGAGCCCCAACTCCCTCACACTCAGGTGCCCTTCTCGGCTCTGCTATCTGTTTTTTTCTATTATCCTATTACTTACTACGTTATTTCAAACAAGAACAATCTTGAAATAATTGTCTGTAAAAAACAAACAGCTTAAATATGAGGTGATGGGACATGGGACAAGAATTCCCAGGCCAAAGCAAACAGTTCATCTGACCTCTGAGTTGTTTATTTTAAGGGGATTTTGTGTTTGGGATTTGTTGAGGGAGGGACAGTTTTTTGCAGTTCTGTTTTCATTTGCTTTAGATTACATGTATGAAGTAGAAAACATACTCATGCCTTGGTGCCTTTGAACAGAAATTGCCTCATAAACCAACATATTGTTTATACTGGTAATTGGTTAACCTCTTCTTCCCCTTTCTCCCCTTAAGATGGTGCAACTACAGAGACAAATTTTGATTTTAGTAAGTGTTAACATTTATACAGGGATTTCTGCCACCTGCCTTACTGGAGTCGAAGACCAATCTTCCACACTGCTGAGTAGCTCCATTTTCTTTCATATAATCAAAAAACATTATTTAACCTCCCAAGTCCTATCATACAACCAGTTACTTCTTCTATTAAAGAAGGCAAGGCCGAACAAATATTCCCAACAGTTTGTGGAGAGGTTTCCAATAATCCTGAGCTTCCCATGGGATCTATTCTAGGGGCAGCTCACTAAAACACTGCTCTCCCACACTGACAAATCTCTCACAGAAGATGTTCCAATTCTCAAGTTCAAAGCCATGCGGGCTTTTAAATTCTGTTTACTACCTCAAAAGATTCCTCTGAACAATTTTATAACCTGCTTCAAGATCTGTGATGGCATTTAGCCCGTTCTGAACTTTTACAGCAATTTTCCACTCGTTTTTAAATGGTCTAACATTACCTATACCTACAACACAGCGTGTGATGCTTGTTGCCCTGTAATTGTATGTGCAATTGCTTCTGCAGAGCTGAAATTTCTTTCCTGTAAATACCTTATATATTATTTAATAGTATATATTGATACCAAAGTACCTATATATAGTATCCTTATAAATATATTATTAACTCCCTGCTTTACAAGGGCTGGCTTCAGTTCATTCTCATCTCTACAGCTGCTCTGAAGTATTGCCATGGTCAAACTCTAAATACCAAGAAGGACCCAGAAAGGAGAAGGTGAGGTGGAAACATGAGTAGACACATTCCTGAGTCAGGCAACCAACCCCTTTATGGATGTCAGCAAGCCTCTGCAGAAGAGTAAGTATTTAGACATTAATTTTTTTGCATCCACACAATAGTAAAGCAGGGCAAATGATGACAAATTAAACTAAACACAGTAACAATTCGTATCTATTAAAGAGATTATGCAAATTCAGTTGTACTTAATGTTATCACAGCTCATTTGTTTTAGTTACTTCAAATATTCATGTTTTAACGGAATAATTACTCAGAAATTCTGGCATAAATGCAGGCATATATTTAAAGAAGCTGAAGATACACAGAAAGAACCTTTTTGGACTAATGTGCAGCTTGCCACAGTCACTGTCTGTGCTCCTGCAGGAGAGCTGAGGATGTGTCTGTGTGTGCCATGTCAGCTTGGCACGGGAGCAAAGCTCCTCCAGGGAGCACCAATTCATCAATGCAGCCACTTGTGACACCAGCAGCAATCCCAGCACAGAACAGCAGCCATCACTCTTCAGCAAATACGGAATATTGAGACATAAAAGAGCTAAATAAGTTAGAGACGCTCTGTTGAACACCGAGGGCAGTCTGCCTTGCAGGATCCTGTTCACTACCCACAGCATCCCTCACTGCACTGGAATTGTTCCAGGTCTCTTCCACAGATCAGACAGAATATTTCTCTTTTTCTTCTGATCACAAAATCAGAAGTATTTCCTCATCGTTGTTTCAAGAGAACAGAATTTTAGAGTCATTCTGAGAAACAAAAAAATACCATGTACTGCCAGAAAATGTACTTCTTAGATTTCCTTACTTGCCCCCACTGTGATGCTGGCTGTATTTTTGGAAATGTAACTACTACTGAAAAAAAACCCCTTCCAAGGCTGGTCAAATGAAACACCTTTCAAATGTAAAAAACATTTCCCTCATAGCAACAATAACTTCAGACCAACCTAACTGGGGCAATTTCAAAGCAGGAGAACAGCACAGTGGAAGACCTACACACAGAAAGAAGGGAAATAGGAGGATAAAAGTATTTTCCTACTTCCCTTTGATTTGCTATCAGTTATCCTTGTAGTTTCATGTGCCTCAGGAAAACAGATTCCACTTGTTATTACTCATAAAGCATACTAAATTTTGAACCAATTATAGAAGTCTGAACTTTGTTTCATTTTAAAAAGAGCATTTTTTAAAGGGATTTTTCTTTTTTTACTAATAAGCTGAAATGTTTAGCATCTTCACACTATCAGTGTTTTCCCATTTTCTGAGATTATGGAAAGGTTACAGAACATACAGATGAGCTAACTTTGAAACCCAGAGAGGCACAAGTATATACACACAGCTCTCCCCTTCACGGAATACCAACATGTGAGAGGAACTCTTTACACAGTATGAGGCACAGAAATCAAAACTGCACATCAGAGAACTTGGTCTCTCCCAAGTACTTTTTAATACTGACATACAGAGTTCAGTCCCATCATGATGCACTTGTTATCCACAATTCAGTACTGCAAAGGATTTGAGTTTTTCCAGTATATGGGCTGTGGTGTCAACAGGACATGGCATTTGGATGAAGGCTTTCCATACCTTCAAAAGAAAATTAAAATTCCATTTAGTCTTATTTTCAATTATTCTGCAGAAGTGTTAAAGGCCTTTGCAAACATAACTTCTTTTATTTTTTAAAGCTCCATTAGCATGTATGTCTCCATCTGAGACACACACCAGGGTGAATGGTTTTCCATCTCTGCTTTCAGGTACTAGGGAAGATACGTAACTCTGAGCAGTGTCCAACACCAGGACCTTAAAACTCAATCTAACACAGAGAGGGGGGAAAAAGAGACAAAGAATGAAGCACAGCAAGTATTTCTACATTAAAACATAAAATTATTTGCCTACTTCCACACTGAAAACCAATAACAAACAGTCTTGGATCCAGCATCCAAGCGCTCCCAGCAATGTGCTCAAACCTTTTTAACTCAGTTTTAAACCAGAAATGACTGCCTTTGGGTGCTGCAAAAATCACTGATTGACTAGTGAGAAGGTCCTGATTTATAGTGTGCCTGAACTGACCTGAAGTAAGTGACAGCTCTGACTAAAAGAGAGGATCAGTGAAGCCAGAGATTAAGCTCTGTTTCAATAGAAGCAGCCTACCAGGATACCTTCCACAAGTGAGCATGTTTTAAAAGCTCAGGTTGTGATTGTATGAATTAAGAAAAGGATAATATGAAAATCCAGAATACCAAAATAATAATATTAGAAGCTGTAAGCAGAGTCTACTATTGCTTTTTCATTTTTGATTAAATTCTTTCAAGGCACATTGATAGTCTTTTTCCAGACAGTGCTTCTATACAGTGGGAAATTTATTTAAAGCTAAGGGCAGGACCACTAGCTTCTGCATTCCCATTTAAATCAACAAGAAACCTCATACTAGTGGGTTTCAATATTTTCCCATTTTTTGTTTCATCTTTTGGATGTGTCCATCCATTTTGGAAAGCAACAAGGAGGGGAAAAAGTGGCACAGAGAAATGAGAATGAAGCAGAGAAGCTGTTAGCTCAGCGAAAGGTCTCCACTTGTTGTATTTCCCACACATTTTTCTTACAGAAATTAAACTTTAATACTGTAATGTCTCATTGGAATAAGGATATCCATGTATCGTACCTTATTAGAGATGATATGGACTGGGTCAGTCACACCACGTCAGGTACTGGCATTGTGACACAGTCTCAATCAAGGACCAGTAATGAGCAATGTGCATTTTAAGTATTTGTATCTGGTATCACAGTTTCTACACAGCAAGGTACAATATTCAGTAGAGGAGACCCCTTATACAGAGACAGTCACCAAAGAGATGTAGGAGAAGGATTTTATCCTTTGTTGAGGCAAGGAGTTTTTAAGTAATCAATTAAATATAGGAAATTATACACATTCATATCTCCAAAGAATCTTAGAATTGTCAAGGCTGGAAGAGACCTTTAGGATCATCCAGTCCAACCATCAGCCCAGCACTGCCACTGTAACCCCTAAACCACTAAACCCTATGGCCCAGCTCCATCTGAACACCTGCAGGGATGGTGGCTCCAGCACCTCCCTGGACAACCTATTCCAACATCTGACCACCATTACAGTGAAAAACTTTGTTGTTATATCTAATCTGAATCTCCCCTGGCTCAGCTTAAGGCCATTTTCTTGAGCCCCCTCACCTGCATAAATAAAAATAAATAAAGCATCACCTATTTTTGTTAAGATGACTGGTTAACACTAACCCTTGGATAAGAAAAATAAACTCAGTTATGGTTAAAAGGTTACATTTGTCTGCATTTTACAAGAGATTGCCCATAAACACCAGCATATTTATGAATATTCTCCACTTAACATGATGGGAAGCATCAACAATGCAAAAAGAGGGAACATTTGACCCCCAGGACATCAAGAGAGGCTCCAGCACATCATGCAGACAAACCTTTCCAGTTTAACCTTCACAAATGAACAAAGAAGTGAAGATTTTCTCTCACTTCCCCATCCAGGATTTTACTATTTCACATTTTGTAGATAAATGACTGCATTTTACCTTAACTGTTTTAAATTAAGCAGGTTCTTGAGTTCATGTATTTCTCTTTCAGCATGGCAAATCTATTGAGTGAGGGCAGCCAAAACCTGGCAGTGGGTGCCCTGACTCAGACCCAAGTTTTCCAGAGCATGCAAAGGCTAAACACACTCCCCAGCTGGAGCTAACAAGGTCAGGGGATTCCTCCCAACTTAAGGATCAGGATGAATAAAAACATGCTGCTAACCAGAAAGGCTCTCTATTATAGAAAACAAAATACTGCAAAGCATATTTGACTCTTGAGGATCCCCAGGGAGTTCATTTACAGCATCTTGCTGAAATGAAACATCAACAGTGACATCCTGAAAAGCAAACATTTTTTTTCCCAATCTCTTTAGACATTTCTTGTCCTTCTCTCACACTATTTTCCTATTGGAAACCCCACTTCATTAAGTGAATCAAGGCCATCATCATCCTTTATTCAAGTATCTTCACAAGCTGTGCTTGCTCTCACGGCATCTATCAAGTGTAATGTTAATGATTATGGGGACATCGAGTTTATCTTTTGGTCTTCAAGCAGGTAGTTCATCACTCAAACTGTACTATTGGACTATAGCTAAATGTTATCTGAAGTCCATAGTTCTTTAATTTACTTCATTTTCTCTCTCTCCTCTTTCTCTATGCGTGGTTTTCTCTTAGAAAAATGGAAGCTCTTACAGATTAGGCTTCCCTATTTAAAACTGAGCACAATATGTTATACTCCAGGTACTGCTCAAAAGCATAGAAAATATTCAAAAAAAAAGAAAAAGGAAGAGAGTTTAAAATTATTTTTAACTTATATTTTTGGGCCTGGATCCTTCTGCAGGGAAAACATTTCACTTCTCCCACAGAGTGGTTGCAGTAAGTTAGAAACCAGCAATGTGCAATTTTCCCCCACAGCAGTCCAGCAGTGTATCTTAAGCCAGGGTTCCCAACAATAGCTTTCTGTGAGAATTATGACATTTTGGGATGTGAACTACATCTGTTGGTTAGGACTCATCTTCCACAGGGATAAACAATGGAAGTTATGAGACTCCATATATCTTAAGTTGCTTCATACAAGCTATTTCTTCTCAGTTACAACTTTCTAGCATTTTTAAGCGTGTGTTCCCCCACACCAAACCCTATGCAACATAGGAAAAGTGCAACATATCCCATTCATATACATCAGGACATCACAATCCACACTTTTCCCAAATACTCAAGGACTCTACACACCACTTGTTGTAACACACACTTTCTGCTCTTCTCTGCGCTCCTCTTTTCCAAACTTCCTGCCGTCACCACTGCACTTCCCCCAGACTCAGCCACAGTAATCCCCAAAGCTCCCCAAACCTCTGCAAGCCCACCCAGACTCCATGCAGGAGTTCAGACTTAGCTCCCAGCCTTTCAAGCACTCGACACCAGTCTGCTCTGTTGTTCAGCAATCTGTGCTTCCCTCAAGGCTGAAAGCAGGAAAAGAGCGACATCCGTAATCCTTCCTTGCCGGAGCAGATGTCTCGGCACCTCAAAGCACAGAGGATTACATCAAGTGCACGGCTCTCCACTGAAAAGCATATGTACAGACAACTCCAAATATTCTGATACAGGTTTTAGGGAGATCAAGAGCAACTGTGAAGATGGGAAAGAACCAAAAACCCCTAGCATTTTCTTTTCCATTCTAGTAACAAGAATTCTTTACCTACTTTCTTGGTACTGCTCTACAACTAATGAATGAGAAACCATCAAAATCTTTCATAAAACCATGCAAAGCATAGAAAACGCTGTATAAAAATGCAAAAACCACCTTACAGTTAAAACCAGAAATAAATTCCTCAGTTACAGCATAGTCATTCAATACTCAACTGCATTAACTTTTATTTCATGCAAGAAAATTCCACTTGGAGGAGTCTGAATACTCCCTTCTACACTGATGGCCCATGGAATACTGTGAGATACCTGAAGAATCATTTCAGTTGGAAAAGTCTTTTAATTAAACTCAAGATCAAGAATTTACAAAGTAATCAGAACATGGAAGCCAGAAATGAATATCTGTCATCTCAGTAGGATAAACAGGTATATTTTTATAAACATTTACAAGCTAATGCCTGGAGACTCTGTAGTTTCTAGTTCCTCAGAAAGTTTCATGTCTTTGAAGAACATAAGTAAGGTTTCACTCATTACTCTAAATTATCAGTTGGAAAGGAAACTGAAGTCTATTTTCTAATATTCCTTTTCTTGATCTCAGAAGGGCCTATAACCATGGCTTTGCTAGAAGAATTTTGGGTTTAATCTCACATCAGATAAAACCTTTCTCTTATTTCTCGCCGTACAATTTTGAGAATAAAGACAGAAAGAGAATGGTCAAATAAAAAATAATGCTGTCACAGCAAAAATAAAAAATTCATAATGAACTGCAAAGACCTATTGTGGCTCTTGGTGCTTAAACCCAGAAGGATTTTTCCATTTATTAACACCCTGTCCTTGTTCAACAGCATACTAATGAAGTTAATCTAAAGGCTAAATTTCAATTATGAATCACAGAACCGCATCTCTGCTCCCTGATTGCTCAGATAATCTGAATTAAGCCTTCTCCTATACAAAGCACAATGGCTGCCTGCAGATAAAAGTTCCCAAACATCAAAAATATTCCGTCCAGAAGGTAAAAATCTGACAAACACCTGTTTTCACATCCAATTCGATAACTCTCTGGCAAAGTAATGATTTCTAGTAACTTGACAGACTGCTCGCTCACTTAAAATATGCTGCACAGGTTTGAACAATAAAAGGAACTGCAAATGTTTAAATCTCTCAGGCTTACAGCCAAGACAAAGTAAAAACCAGAGTAAAAAAGGGTTTCCATTTGCTAAAATAATTTAGGAGAAAATGTTTTCCTCTTGAGTACCTACAAGGTATTTGTCCTGGAACAAAACCTGAGAGAGCCACCATGGAAAACCAGGATCAGTGAGAGGCAGTGCATCACTGGACTATTAATATGCACAACTACAGACCAAAATGTGGTGTTTCATGACGTGTCAGCGCAGCTCAAATAAGGAGCTGAAGCTGCAGAACTGGAAAAAAACAAAATATGAGTAATAACGACGACCTGGATCATTTGCTTCCAATTGCTTCTGCAAACAGAAGAGTGATGATGCTCACAAGAACACCAAACCGAGCTGCTCTCCCATCTGAAAGACTGATAGGGAGGAAACACTGCATCTGCTTTTTAACAAGACAATAAAAGAAGCTGAACAGCCAGCCTTTAGTTTTTATCTCAGAGGACGAAGCACAGAAGAACTATTCACTTCTGATGGGAGCCAAAGGAGCAAGAAGCAACCAAAACAGGGAGAGTTGTGAGTTTCCACTTAGAGCAAACCTGGGTCAAAGAAACCAGAGCCTTCCAAATGGTCTCTCAGGAGTGTTTTCACCACAAACTGTACATGATTTCCACACAGTGTAGCAACTCTACAATTCCTCTGCTTCTCATGGAGAGGGAAACCTAGAATGAGTAAATGCACCATAACCAACCACTACCCGACCATCCCTAGGAGTAAAAACTTAGAGGAGGTTTTCTTCCAAACCTAGGACAAGACATAAACTCCAGCTTCACACACACCTATCAGCTCCTTCTCATACTCCAAGAGCCCAGCTCCCAGAGAAGGAGAAGACTGCCAAGACTTGCTGCCATTCCACAGCACTAAAACACAGGCCAGGTGTATTTCCTCTTTCAAGTTGGACAAACTCAAACACAAACACTTATCCATACTGCCACAGTAGCCACTGCACTGCTGAAGGTTTCCAGTGTCCTAAACACAAATATTAATTCCTAGTATTCGTCAGTTCTAGTTTTCTTCAGGATATAAGCACAAGTAGTAAATATTCCACCTCCAGCTTCATTCTACCAGTATGCCTTTATCCTTTCAATATATGTCACTCAGTGGGAAGTTACCAGCGCCCAGATGATCCTCAGATCATGAAAATAAATTCTAATCATTAAAAAACAAAGCTAGATTTTTTTTCCCCAGATTGTCAGGATATTCATAATGTTGTCTGTTTTGCCAATATTGACTACTACCACACTGATACATACATGCAAAACCATTTGGCAGTGACGTCATTCCCAAGCCTAAAATCTTTTTGTTGTTAAATACCAATGGGCACTTTCCTTTTGTGTTTGACTGGATCCTGTGCAAGTTTTCCTCCTTGCCTCAGTCCTTAAATGAGTTGTTTCTCAGCAACACGCTCGTTCTTGTCAGCCTGAGCAACAGGCACGTATCTATATGCTGAGCAATAGAATTGGTGGACGTTGTCATTCATGGTTTTCACCCAAATACATCTTAATTGAGTAGCAGCATTACACCACAAATGAGCCAGAAAAAAAAGGCCAACAGTAATGACAGACCACTAGAAATAATCTGTTGCCTTCTGGGTAAACTGCTCAATGCTAAAACTTATTATCTGTAAAAGCACCTTTTGAATCACTTTTGTTTTGCCCTGTGGAATACCTTAATGTTTCCACTGGTAATAAAATTTCCGGCTTGCAATACTGCCCTCATCTATAAGACTGCAAGAGAAGGGAAGGGAAACAATGAAAACAGGGAAACACAGAACCACTGTTATTATTAAACCTTTAAGTTACAGAGTTAATTCCAGCTAAACACTTTTATCTGCTGCACTGCTTATATGAAGTGGATATTTTTTTCTAGAAGGAAATCTAATTTTAGCAGCCGAGCGTCGAACAACTCTGTGGCCATCCATATCTGCACTGACTCCACTCCTGCTACAAGTAATCTGTTAAGCAGCACATCCCCAGCTGGGGACTGTAATTAGGGTGCAAACTGCCATACAATCCCCTTGCCAGATTGATGAAGGAGACCTCTTACAAGGTGATCCAGAAGGCAGTGTTGAGATCATTAATCATTTATCCGTCGAGGAGAATACAAAAAGCTCTGCCACCAAGAGCATTACGCTGCAAAAGTATCTTGACAAAACTAACTCCTAAAAAAAACAGTGAAGTTTTAATTAAGGGGTCAGACATTACTTACTGTATTATTTTTTAAAGTTTTAGATAAGTTCACATGAAAAAAAGCTTTATTCAGATGTCAGAGAGAATTTGATACCCCTACTTTGCTACTCCTTTTAAAAGCTTGATAATGATCAGCTCGGAGGGTTTTTAGCTCTGCAAGCAGCATCCCCAGATAGTAAACAAATATAAGAGTAATCTACAGTGCAAGCTTAAATACACTGCCAGGCTGCCAATATTTCAACCTGCAACTATTTGTTTTCAGGGATTTGAATCCACAGAAAATGCAAGTATTTCCAATAATGCATAATTGCAGACATTGTCTGTACAAAAATTCACTCTACAGGGAGAATGCCAGCTCTTGAACACCTGCCTATCGGGGTCTTCACTGTCCATCCTAAGTACATAAGTCTTGGCTCTGCCAAATATCAACTAATTTTTTTTTAATAGGCTTACTATAATGAAATACCTCAAGTATTTAAAGTTGAGTTTAAGCTTAAGTGTTTCCCTTCTTCATTGTTATTCCATCCAACAAGCAAGCCCACAGCATCCTTAGAGAAGTCATGAAACTATGAAACTATGGAGATAATGCAAAAATCAAGAACACTTAGGTACTCCAAGGGTATATTGAAAGAGATTGAAGTATTGGAGACAACCTTTTAGCCATCTGTTGTGTGCAGCCTTATGTTTTACACCATCCAAGACCATCAGCATCAGAAGTTTCTTAGCTACACCATCAGCTTCACACACATTTAACCCGAGCCCAGCCTAAGGAGAGCTGGTCTGGCAGGGTAAGGGGAGAAGGTGCACGCTCTCCCTTCCCTCCCTAGAATTATCTGGAATTTAACAGAATTGCCTAGGAGACTTCTGCTGTTTCAGAAGCAATCAAAACCTATCCTATACACCTATCTACCAGACCAAGAGAAAATACATTTTCCTGTTGAATGTGTGATAGGGAGGAAACTTAATCCAAACACATCATTACACAGTCCAACAGGATTTGCTTACAAAATCTAAGAACTATCCCAGTGAAGGCAAACTCCTAGAAGTTAAACAAAAAATAGTAAGCAGGCAAGTAGTTTTTCTTATTTTAACTGAAAAAGCCAAATCTAAATCCTTTTCAATAGATCATCATGAAGAATATATGAAAGCAAGAGAAGAAAAAAAATCTGTCACCTGTGGCTGGGAAGTTAAACAAATTTAAATATTTAAAAAGCATTTTTGTCTGCAAATTAATATAATTTCCCCACAACTCTCCTCATTCCCTAGAGACAAGAGGATTTTTCCTAAAGGACGCAGCGAGGGATGCAGAATTGGGAAGGCATCCCAGGAGTAAGGAAAATCCAACAACATTTTTAGCATCAAGTGCTTTTACAAGGACTCTTTTGCAAATCTAACTGTAGATAAGACAAATATTTTATTTGGTTCTTCAACACTGGGAAGTTCCGATTTCCAAAACCGTTCCTTGCATGAATAATCATGTAGGCAATCTTCTGAATATTTGAGTGACAGAAGGAAAGTAGAAATAGCTTCATTATCATTATAGAGAATCTTACAGGCAGCTGTGAAAAGTTGTGGAAACCCAAGTTTCTTAAAAATTATTACCATGATGAAAAAGCATTTCAACAGCAAGTTTTATCATATATCACCAATTCCCTCAATATTTACATTTTTCCAACATAGCCTGAACAAATTATAAGAGCTCAGCAACAGCAGGAGTATGCATAAGATAATTCATTTATTCTAAGGCACCCCATCTTCTTTAACCAGAGTCAGTAACATTAAAACATCACCTAAGAGAATGGAACATAATTTCCAAAGACAATGGTTCAAACCTGAAGATTACAAAGGTGGAAAATCAAGTGTGGCATTATTTGCTGAAAGGCTGCAATAACGATCTTAGCAGAGACTTAAAAGTTTTAAAAATTAAAAAAAGAAGTTCTCTGCACTGGATGGGTCACGGCAATCCCATGTGCACTGCAACATCTAATCCTGCTGGTGGTATTTCTTGCAGTTTGATCCTGCACAATGGAATATAAAGTATTAAACATAACACACAACTGAAGCAATGCCACAATACTTCAGACACCAAGGTAACACGCAAGTTAATTGTACATGCATCTTATTTTGGAGTAACAAGGGAAAAAACCTGCCCACCTCCCCTTTTTGAGTCTTGCTGTATCATCCTTTACTGACATTAATATTGCTCTCCTCCTTAAGCAAGCCCTGAAAGACTCTGATCCTTTATATCCTTTAAAGGGAGCAATTAATGCTGCTATTCAGAGTTTCTGACCTTTAACTCTCAGTCCCAGTAGTGTTATTCGGATTTTTCTTTTCAAGTTTAGCAGAAAATAGTAACTATTTGTGGCTTCCTGAAGGCAGACAGACATTAATCCTAACATCATATTGGAGTGCATTTTGGAAAAGTAATCCCCAAATTTTTCACCTCCAGATGTGCTCCTCTGCAGGATCCGAAGCTTCCCAAATTCTGCCCTTCCAAATTACTGCAGTTTAGGTTCTGCCTTCCAGAAGTGTTTTGGCAAAACACTTCAAAAATGCTTTCATAGCTGGACAAAGTTCTGCATCCCATACTATTGTTATGATTATTTTCAGTGAAGCCACAGTGCTAAGTTCCACTTTTTTATTCCTGCTAACACCACTCCCCACTCAACCTTCCTTCCCCATCTTTTTCCCCACAGCTTCTTACTCAGCTGCCCTGTTGCTTCATTCAGTAATATTCATAAGGAGCATCCCAGAATCAAAATAATGTATCTACTGTTTATTGTCTTAATCGAATTAGTATGTTTAAACTGTCAAACACAGAGGCTGATGTGATGCATAGAAAAACCAAGAGAGAAAGTCAAGTTCAGAACTGCCCCACAAAGCATCTTGCATTTTATTTTCCAAGAGTAATTAATGTATGTGACCTTTTACAAGGCGCCAAACACCTCATACAAACACCCCAAAAATGAAAAAAAAAAAAAAAGAAAATACATATCCTATCCATCCCAACCCCTCTGTCAAATAAAAATAATGAAATCTGATAATTCCAGCTCATCAATACCTTCCTGCTTTAAACCTTTCCTGATAAGAAAGTCGTTACAGCTCATCTGGAAGACTGACAAGCTGATATTTCTCTAGACCCAGAGAAAGGGTATTCCACAGCTGAGACTCTTCCAAATAGCCAGGGAAAAAAGTTATACCTATTTAAACAGAGAGCAAGACAGGCTCAGCTAGAGCTGCACGGGGAAGGGGCAATCAACTTGACAGTAAACGTAATTAGTGTTATAATTCCTGCCAAAATTAGACATAAGATAAGCAGATATAACAAAGGAATTTGACATGATATACTACCACTGATGTTCCTAAATATATAAAATGGCTAGAGGATTGGCTTTTTGAGGGATGGGAGTAGGGTTTTACAGATTTTAAGGGAAAAAGCAAGTCCTGACAAGCCTCCATCACTTCTGTCTCCATCCTGTTGTTCATTAAAGTTTCTCCTCTCCTTTCTGGCTCCTATTTCCATGACAGTCAGAGTAGCACAAAACATTCTTTTTTTGCTGCAGCTAACTAAAATCGAGGTTGCATCATGTCTCCTTCTCATGTCTTTTCTCCCTTCTTGTCATTCAGAGGCTTCAAGCCATTTGCTTTCTGAACACATTTAAAGTCCAAATCCATTCCTGAACACCAGCTCACTCCCCTCTCCTCTTTCCATTAGCACTCACCAGAGCTCCTTCCTATCCTATCACAGCTCCATTCCAAGTTGCCACCATCTCCTCACATATCCCTTTTCCCTGGTCTCAATGCCAAATTTTCATAGAATCATGGAATGGTTTGGGTTGGAAGGGAGCTTAAAGATGATCTCATTTCAACCCCCTGACATGGGCAGGGAGACCTTCCACCTGACCAGGTTGCTCAGAGCCCCAGCCTGGTCATAAAATCTAATTTACACCTGATACTGAAGAAGAGAAAATCATTCCCAGCTGAACCCCAAAGAAGAAGTAAAAGGAAGACAGAAATCCTCAGTGCTCTCAGAGCTGGACCTGGAAATGATTTGGCTTCCCTGATAAATGGAAAAAATACTAAAAAAAAAAACAAAAAAAAAAAGCCACACGCCCCACACCTCCCTTCCCAAAAGAAAAAAGAAATTAACTAGAACTGAATGCTTATTTTCTTTTTGCCTCTGCTAGAAAACAAGGCTAAAGCTTTCATTTAGTCAGCCAAGTTTTATTACAGAAAAATTATGGCTTAGTTTCAAGGAAATTTAACCTTTTGCTTATTTTGTTTCATTTTCCATTTTGAATCAAAGTTTTACTTAAAAATACATTGCAGTGTCTAGACAAAATTTCCAAATTCCCAAATCATTTGACTTCTGAAACAGTGACCTTTCAGGAGCAATATTCTCTCCAGGGACCAAACCTGTGTCCTCCCCAACTGGAAGTTCTGTTTTCTGCAGCACCTGAAGTTGCCACCAAAGTACTTGAGATGGAAAAAAAAATCTAGGCCAGGCAGAGGTATTTACGACTTTTTTATGATGGAAGGTTTAAAAATTACTTTAGCCCAAGAAATAAGTCTTTAACTGGACTTGTCTTTGCTATTGCAGCAAACACGGAGCATATTGCTGTTCATCTCCTGACAAATTACTCTCTGGGAGAATACAAATCATCTGTGCTGAGCTTCAGCAAGGCTCTGGAAAAGAGCTCTGTTTCAACCCACTAGAGACAAAAAGCCAGCCACAAAACAGACTCCATCCCAGTGGAAAGCCTTCCTCACTCATAAACACGAGTTTTAATCCCATTCATAAGGGCAGAATTGTGCTCACCTTTATTGTGCTACATCTTCAGGTTGCTCTTCCATCCATTACAGTTGATGCTGTGGGTGTATTCTCTGTTTTATTAACTGTAATTTAATTCAATACATATTCCTACACAGGACAGGTGATTTTTCTAACTGTTTCAAAACATTTCACAACACAGAGCACAGACAAATTTTTAAATAGCAAAACAAGACACACACATATTAAAAAAATAAAAACCACCAGAAGAAATCCTATTGTGTGATTCTGTTAGGATGGTTTTGTAAAATAAAGTTTGCCATGATTGTCAAGCCTCCCACCACCTAAGTTTTCTTTCTGGTGAATGAATACCACACTAAAAATTGATGCTCCATGAACTGCACATCATTGCTGGAGAAAGTGGCAATCACAGAGACCGCTGCTTTCTCCTTCACCAAAGGTGTATATCGTGTTTACTACAGATACCTGAAATCAATTACAGAATCATAAATATTTGCAGCCTACAGTTCTCAGAAGGCATATGTTAATGCCCAGGAGTCATTTCCCCCACACTGCAGTACCCTCAGGCTCTCTGCTCTGTTCTCTACTATATGCTGATATCAATTTTGCAATAAAAACCCAGCAATTCAGTTAAAATAGGCACTTAAGCAAAGATAAAAACATCTGTCTAAAGACTCAATATTACAATACCCTGTCCTATTGTACCTGTACAAAAATTAAATATTTTTTTATATATATACTTATATATCCCACAATGTGTTATTGCAAGTTATGCTCTCCCCAAATCCCTGTTGAACACACAGCAGACAGAATTCCACACTGCTCTCACCACGTGCTGAAACAATGCCAATGTGAATTACAAGTTATTGTGGGAGATGGATCAGAAACAGCCTCAATTATACCTAACGACTGAAGAGATTGTTTCATTTATCTTTCTTCTGGAAGCCTGTGCCAGTCTGACAGAGCCAAATGGCACACAGTGCCTTTCTGTCCCTTCTTGGGACACGACCAAGGGACACTGGAGCTGCTGTGGGGATGGGACAGGTTATGTTCTGTGGGATTCCTTCCCCACCAGCACCTGCCTGGGACACCACACATCACACACACATTCTGGCTCCCACTGAGGGCCAGCTTCCAACCCCAAGCAGTGGACAGCGCTGCAACAAGCAGGCAAGTGCAGGGAGGCACAATCCACCAGATAAAATGAAGAGAGCTTGGGCAGGTAGGATTTACTACATCACTAAAATCAGCTTTAACCTCCTTTCTTGGTGGTCCTTGAACCTCTTTCCTTACCCATTCCATACACTTTCTCAAAACAGCTGCCTGTCTCTGAGTGCAGGTGATGTAGAAAAAAAACCCAAAACACCCCCTTTTAAATAGTTACTTTGTTTTCAGACACAAACATGAAGATCAGCTAAATGAGACTGAAAAGAAAAAAGCTTTTCCAAAAAAAAACACAGCAGAAGATTTTGTTTCAATCAGAACAAAAGCTTAACAAATAAAAATCATAATAGAAAGGAAGCACAACTAAAAGCATTCCCAACAAAAATGATGCGGCATGTCCTTAATACTCAAGTGTTTTAACTAAATACAGCAGAAGTACAAAAGAATGCCTAAAGATGACTCAATAAGGAAGCATTCAAAGCAGAAAGAGCATTACCAGCATGCTCATGGTAAGCTTGGTAGCCCAAAGCACAGTATTTTTTTGCTCTCATGTTGAAAACCAGACTGCAGACAGTGGGCACTTGTGCTTAGATGCAGAAGTAAGGTAGGATGGTTCACCAGTGATTGAGAGGCTGGACCTCTGCAGCCTCACAGAGTGAGCAGAGAAACCTGCCTTCCTTGCAGAGTTTCTGGTTTTAAATGACCCACACAACTCTCATCCTCTGGCACAAATTCCTGGACGTTTTTTAGTACTTTATTTTGCCTGTGGTGCTTTATCTGTTTCCCCTAGCACAGCACCCACTTCATCACCACCCTAGAAGCAGCTCTGGATGTGGCAGGATGCCCAGTTTCCAGAAGGAACACAGCAGGGTTCAGCATCCCTCAGCAGTGTCCTGGCCTCACCTGGCAATCACACCCCCATTTCACACCTTCCACTCACTTTACATTACACTGGGCAAATAACAGAACAGCTGGAATGCTATCTCAGTAAAAAACATCAAGATTTTCAAAGTTCAGGCAAAGAGCTGAAGTGACCTGTGGGGAAATGAAGTGGAAGGATTCAGAACACACAGCAAAACACACTGCAACAGCAGAGTATGGCCAGGAAGCCCAATGCCATCGTGTCATGAAACTCAACTCTAACAAGGCACGACAGACCATCCATAGCTTTTCAGCTTCTCTGGTTTAGAGAAAAACCACAGGAGCTCTCACCCCTAGGCAGCCCCAGCAAGACTCCTGATCCTCAGCTGCGCTGGCAACACCGGAGCCTTTGAACTGCCACCAGAACAAGACAAATTTTCACTTTCTATTGCATTAACAAACCACAGAGCAGCTCTGTCTTGTGAAAACAATGCTTTTGTCTCACCATAGTGCAACAAACCCCCTGAAATTCACTAAAGTTCCTGAAAACTGACAACCCAGACACGTCCTTTTCAAAGGCACTTCGAGGCACTCCATCTGGACAGTTTCCCTCCCCTACAAAATGCCTCCAGAAGTTCCCAAAACCGGCTCTGCATCAGGTGGCTCGAGCAGGCAGCTCTCTGCTTTCCCCCATCCAGCCCATCAATAGCATTGAGCCCAGCACAGCACAACCCATTAAAGCCCAGCACACACCTCTAATGGAAAATGAAGAACTTACCTCCCTGAACAACAGCCTGGGGGCATTTCCATCACCTCTTTAATCTGCAACAGCATCCCTGTTGCTTTCATAATCCGCTTCAGTTCTGGTGTGGGGGGCCAGCAGCGGTGCGGGGCAGGGAAGCACAGCAGACACAGGTACTCGGGGTGTCAGTGCAGCACTGTCAACTCAGGGTAATTTATTTTTTGGTATTTTCTTATCCCACTCTTTGCTTACAACCTGCACAGCCAGACAAGCTTAGTTGCCTTGGACACCTGGATGAAACTGTTCACATCACAGCACATCTTCCAACACAATCCCCCTGCTCACCTACCAACAGGGAATCAAAAGCCTCCAAAGTACAACCACCACTTGGGTTTTCCAGTGCCCAAAACCACTCTTGCATTCCTACCTTTGTTCTATTATTTAGCACTGAGCTTGGCACAGGGCACCTGCAGCATCTGGCACGTTCCTCCTGCTCCAGCTCAGGCTCCTCACATGCTCTCCTCTGCTACCAGCCACTGGGGCAGTTGCTGCCGTGCCCAAACACAAAAAGAGAAAGTGTCTACAACAGGCACGAGAGCTCAGCTCATCTGTCTTGAGGGCATCTAAGGGACTGAATATGGTTTAGAGGGGCAAAAAAAAACCCAAACAAATTATACTGAGTGCAAGGTCCCCACTCCTTACTCGCAAACCACAGAACTTTTGTGCCACTAAAGGCAGCTGAAGGCAGCAGCTCGAGTGCCTCTACCAGAGCAGCGCGTCAGCAAACACGCGGCGCTGCGATCTTATCGGCGAGGCTTTCTAGTGAAGAGACCTCCCTAGAAAGCAGTCACTACAAATACAGTTTTCCTGAATATCATTACTGATCCAGAAGTAATGAAATAACAGATAATATGGCCCCAGGGTACAAATCAACCACCTACCCTAATGCATACAGATGGAGCTTAACAGCTCCTTTGGTCTTCCATTGCCAGGGTGAAATGGGATCTCTGAAACACCATCGAGGCAAAGCAGAAGAGAAAGTTTACTAGTGAGTGATGTTTACTTCTGATTGTTCAGAAAATGCTTTTAAATGCTGTAATCTGAAAAATATTCTTTTTATGTATGAAGATGAGTAGACACAGCTTCCCCTCACAGAACCAAGATAAAAAAGCAGACTGTACAATCTCCTGCTCTTCCCTGGTGTTGCAGAAAAGACTTTGCTGAGAACAGTGTCTTGATACTTTTTGCAATAATGAGCTATAAAACTTTATCCAGTCCCACCAAAGCAAGCAGCAAAACCGTCAGGACTTACAGCAGGATCGTGCTCCCCTTGTTGGTGTTGGCAGCAGTTAAAGCAGTAACTTCCACAATGCTCTAAAACCAGCTCGGCAATATACAAGGTACAGGCAGGCACAGAACCCCTCTGCTTTCCATCCTGAGGGAAATTTAGCACTCAACACGGCGAGCCTGCTCCCACAAAGACAGGATGCTGTGCATTCTGAGCTGGTCTCACCCCCCACAAACCAGCCAAGCCCACGCACAGCTCCACACGCACCTCACACAGCCCAACACAGCCATACCTGCCTTCCTGGAGAAGTATCCCTGGACTCCAGCACACCACTTTAATGCCATCACTTTCACCTCTGACATGGCATTACTTAAATTCCACTGGAATCTTTTCAGAAACTAAAGAGTTCACTACTTTTTTTAATGAGTTTCCTTAAAGTTTGAAGATTTTACAATGCAAGTTGAGCAGTCATGCAAGGCACCTGTGTGACACCAGGCACAAACAACAGCAGCTCTCTGTCATCACGTCCTCTCACAGGTACTGTCAGTGGTACCCAGTTCTAACAGGTACATTATCCCACTCACCCACCCACGTAACAAAGGCATCCCCTGCACAACTTCTTCCAAAAATTACATTCTCAGGAAATCAATTCTTTAAGCTGATTTTCTATTTTCATTACAGAAATTAACCAATATATTTCAATTATAAAAAAGAGCTGGAGGCAGTGGTCAGCAAGTACTTTTTATGACCCTCATCTATTCTTCTAAAAACCTCTTACAGAAACGCTCAGGCAGGCACAGGAGTGGGAGGGAGGAGGAGGAGGAAAGGAACATCACTACAGAGTCCTCATCATATCTTCACATAAATAAAGTCCCAAGTCTATACGGCTTGACCTTGAATGAATAATAACACACAAAATAAATACAAGGACAAGCACAAATTAAGAATGAACGTTCAAAGTAATGAATGGTTAATGAATAAGCGAATAAGCGTGCCTTGTTTAAAATCCCTGATTGAAGAATCGACGGAGGGAAAAAGACAACCCAAACACACTGCGATGCTGTGACCGGGGGTGGGTGTGTAGCTGAAGAAGTCGGGGTTTAGAAGCCACCCCGCACATCGGAGAGCCCAGACCCAGCCGCGCCCGCCCTGCCCGCGGCAGCTGCGCTACTTTCGGCGCGGCTCGGCGGAGCGGAGTTGGCGGCGGTGCCCGCGCCGAGCCCGGCGCTGCCCGTGCCCATCCCAACTTCCCCCGTCTCACGGGGCTGCCGCTGCTCCGCGCCCGCCCCGCTCCTCCCGCGGGGGCAGGAGCCGGGGCGCTCGGAGCAGCCGGACCGGCGCGGGAGGATGCAGGGGGCTGCGGACAGGCTCCCGCCCAGCAGGAGACGAGAGATCCCGGCCGGAGCGGTCCCAAAACCACGGCAACTTCTCCCGCGCGGCG
>VZRZ01000461.1:290928-347985 GCA_013398175.1 Climacteris rufus
AAAAAAAAAAACACCAACCCTAGCAGCAACAGTGATTAAATGTCTCTATTTGTTTCCTATCCCAAACTTCATTTTTAACTCACAAAGGTGACAAGCTTTTCTCCACACGGTTTTCACATGGGTACTTGTGCCTCATCTACAACACAATAACAAGCATTTTTAACAGCAGCTGGAGAGCCAGTTGTGCAGAAGTTGTAAGCAGATTAGACAAATATTTAATATTAAGTAAGTGCTTCCTTCCTAAACCATTTACACCCTCTGGTGTAATAGCTTGGTGGGTAGCTCTTGCTGACTTATTCATTTATATTGCTTCAAGGAGCCTGTTAGAGCCTGTAGGCACACATTCAAAAATAATTTAAGAGGCCATGAATTCATCAGTGAGCGGATGACAACTAATGGTAATTCACCAGTTGCAATCCATGCTAACTAAAAACAACATAAAACTACCTACAATTTGGGGTTTTCCTAGCCTAGCATAGGTCTCTAACCCCTGCAGCAGCATCTTGAGAGTCAACAGAACTTGTATCTCCCACCTCTGTGATAGGTGATAGCTTTCACCTCATGTATGACCTATGATATGACAGTTCTCAGAATACAAATATCGACAGCAGTTATTATAAGGGTATACTTAAATGAAATTTTTATGAGCAATCACTAACTGTTAAGAGACTAGAAGTTGTCACTTCTGTGTGGGTCACCCCAGAATCCTAATATTTACAATTCTCATGTGAAGAGATTTTTTTTAATTGGAGTGGAAACTGATGGAATTGCAAAAAAGAATCCAATCTTAGGAGAGGAGTGATCACATAGGAGGGCAGGGCACTCATGCTTTCCCTGAACAGCATTTACACTGCCACCAGCAAAGACTAAATGTGACACAGAGCCCTGGTCCGACCCAGTAAGACAGGTCTTGTGCTAAGGACCAGAAAATACGAGAGGATGCAACCCCATGTGAAAAAGATTTCTATTTCTTTCAAAGTTCCAAACTGATGGAGACTTTTATACTCCTCCTTCTGTTACATGTAACCCTCAGCAAGCACCGTGTGTAAGGTGTAAGGATTTCACTGCCTTGTCCTGGAGGAAGCTCCTACCAAAGCCAAGGTTTCATTTTGCACTGTGGGTAGATAAACCACACCATACACGAGCAACTTGATTTCTTTGGGATCAGCTCTGGCACATGGCTTAATTCCCTCTCCCATTTATGCAGCCCAAGCTTTTCCTCACCAGTCTGAAGGGCAAAACATTCACTTTTTGCAGTCTCCCTGCAACCTTCTAAAACTCGTTAGTGTGAAAACTTACATAATTAAAAGATGATTTAAACAACTTTTATTGCAAGACTCGATACCAAAATATTTTAACTGGATGTAAAAAAAATGGGGAAATTATACATTTGCTCAGCTTTTGTGCTGTACTTGTGCATTTACCTTTACTAGATAAGATAGATAAATGCATGGAAATCCTCATGTGCTTCCAGGACATGGAAAGGCATAGCACAGCTTTAATAGCACATCCCTGGGTGAACTGATAGGACAAGGGGGAATAGATGTAAAATGACAGAGGGCAGGGGTAGATCAGAGAGTAGGAAGAAATTCTTCCCTGTGAGGGTGGTGAGGCCCTGGCACAGGCTGCCCAGAGAAGCTGTGGCTGCCCCATCCCTGGAAGTGTTCAAGGCCAGCTTGGACAGGGCTTGGAGCAACCTGGGAGAGTGGAAGGTGTCCCTGGCCATGGCAAGGGGGTGGAATGAGATGATCTCTCAGGTGCCTTCCCACCCAAACCATTCTGTGATTCTACAGGTAGCAGCAGTGGATCTGACCCCAGCATTTTAAAGGAGGAACACTTAGAACCCATTTTTATGAGCAAATCAAAGCTGTAAAAAGTTTCATCTATCAATAAAGAAAGAACAGGGTCAATGCCACCATTCACTTAAACATGAGTGAGAGAAACTTAACTAGATATTTAAATCTGAGTAGCAACTGATTAGGAATTTCATATCTGCAATAAAATAATTGCTCATAAAAATCCCCAGAGGAAATCAGGGTTATTCCCAGCTGCTCTAGAGAAGTAATGGCTTTCTTTACCTTGTCAGACATTTTTTGTAGAAGACTGCATTCCTCCATGACTCCCTTAAACTTATTCCTAATCTTCAGAAATCCTTCAAAATCAACTTTCTCTTTTCTGAGGTGTTGATTCAGTTAGAAAATGTTTGTTCCTTGATAAATACTTTTCCCATCTAACACTTCAGGCTGCCAGCAGCTGCAGGAAGCCCCAAATTGTTTTTATACCTTCAAACACTCCCAACTGCCAGAGCAATTTCAGAGCAGCATCCACCATTCTGTGTCTCCTATGGCCACCTCTGAGACCCTGTGGGCAGTGATGGGGTCTGATTTGCTTCACCTTGGCAAGGGAGTAAGACAGTGATAGCAAACAAGATGTTGTACTATTGCATTTTGAAACAGGGAATCCACAACAAGCCACCAACTTCTTTTTCACTTCACATAATTTTCAGATATAATACAAGAGTGCCCAAGGAATTCAAAATAGTTTTCTTTTTAGTTTTGTATCTAGAACTACATGAGCCCAGATGACAATAAATCAGAGGAAACTCAGTGCTCCCCGAATTCCTACAAAGGGCACCTTGGATTAAATGGACTGAAGTTTTGGACAAAACCTGAGCCTTGCTTGCAGATTTCATTCCTTCACTTTCAAGAGAAAACACAGTGAGGAGAAAGGGAATGGGAAGAGGAACTCACAAGCTTTTCAGTTTACCCTAATCCCCAGACACTAGCAGAGTTTTATTTGGAGAGGACCAAAAGAGAATTTTTTTCCTGATTCATTAAATGTTACTCTAAATTCATTCATGCTCCTCTTAGCAGGCAGATCAAGTCCATATGATTGCCAGCAAGTGCCCATAATTTGATTGATGTCTTCTCATCCATGTAGAAATCTGAAAAGAATCCTTGCAAATGATTAAATATTTGAATTCTGGCAGCAAAATGAATGAAAGAAAAATCCCTACATAGATTTCTAAATGGCAAGCACAATGGGTTAGGGCCTGAGGTGGCTGGATTCCAGTGCCTCTACTAAGGGAAGCAGAACAAAGGTAGTTTTAAAGTTTCATTTGTGCTCACAACCATAGTGGCCGTGAGAAGGCATTTTGACCCTCAACACAGTAAATTATTTCCAGATCTGACAAGCTCCAGAGAACCTTTCCCAGCCTGGGATCATTTCAGCACTGGCTGCAGCAGCTACTAGAGAGGCCAGGACCTGTGCACAGCCAGTGATGAACTCCCTGGGTACCAAGGGAGCCAAAAAGGGACCTGAATATGGGGCAGAGACTCATCTCTATGTTTAGAAAAATGGATTTCAGTATTATATTCATAGTGAAAGCTAAATTCCTAACCACAGCACTGATCAAAGAGGGGCCATTTGCTCGTTTTGAGGGTTTAGTTGCACCTGTGAATTTGAAAGAGGATGGTGGTTATTTAAGCAGAGTCTTTCTAAAAGCAAATCGAGAAAAGACAGAAAAAATGAAGACTAATGAGACAACTTCAGAAGACCACTTTTTCTATAAATGATTTCTTAGAAAAGAAATAACCTGGAAACCAGGATTCACAGTCTCCCAACCAATCATCCATTTCATGTAAAGTTGCTGTCTTAACCTGCCAAAAGAAATCAAGTGTAAAAAAGTAATGAAAGAAATGGCACATTCCTCTTGGACTTAAAGATAGTGTTTAGCTTAAAAAGTATAATCTAAAAATAAACTCTGCTGCTCACTAGTCTCATTGTATACTCAGATTCATTCTTCTTCATTTAATAGGAAATCGATCTAATATCCATTTGGCATCAAGTAAATCTTTTAGTCGGTGGAAATACACAATTTTAATACTTGTTAGAAGTAGTTTTTTGCAATAAGGAAGAAAAAACCCATCTGGCAATTAACTAACATGCACAACCCATGTCTTCTTAGATTTGCCTTCTTTCCACTTCGTCAGCATTGCATATGTCAAACGTTCTCAGTGTGAGGCAAAACAATTGTTAAAAGGAAACTATGAAATAACATATACTTACAGGAACAGGCAATGTCAACTGCTGTGCCAAAAAGATGACACAATTAACGGTCTAATTATAGAATATTTATAAACCTTGCACTAAATCTCATTTTCTTATGCGAGTGATACCTTTGAAGTTAATGTGCCTCGATTATCTGCTCTGTGAGAAGTGGTTGCATAAGGTTTTTAGCTGCAGCATACCTGGAAGGTGAAGAGTCACCATCCTCTCAAGGGGTAAATGTCAGACATTTATTGGTCTGAATATCAATAGTTCTGAGGATTCTCCTTTGAACTGCATTCCACAGCATCCGAGGGCTTCCCTGCAATGCGTAACAGCGACTACAGATTCAGCACAGCTCTAATACTCAGAAACCTTCCTTCCCCCTATGAAAATGTTTTGGTGCCTACCTTTTCTCCAGAGTTTAAAGTTGAACTGCCAAGCATTTAAGGACCTAATCCCAAGGAAGATTGCACAGTGCACTGTTGAGTTATATCACACCAAAATTTAAATAGAAAAGATATGCTATAAGAAATTTGTAGGTTGAAGGGGGAAAAAACTCCACTTTTTGACAGAGATATTATTACTGTGCTGAAGGTAGTAGCTCAGACCTGAGCACTGATCCTCAGAGAGCTAAGTCTCCTGTTGGTATTCACTTCATAAATAATCCTGCAGAACAACCAGGCACATCTTGTCTCATAATAACAAAGATGATCCTTCATTTAGATTTCTCCAGGCAGGAAAGAAAGGAGAGAGAAAACCTCATTTATATCAGGTAGCTTCTCTGCTACTCTGAAGTCAGGCATGCACTGCTCATTTAAAGTCATTGTAGGAGTGCAAACAGAAGGAAGGGCTAAAAACAAAGGGTGCACCTTGCTGCCTGGGAATCTCTTCACATAAACCTAAATCTGTACTGGGCTGTCTGCATCCTGTCATTCAGGTAAAAGGAATAAAAAAAAAAAAATCACCTTCTGCCCTTCAGACAGTTCTGGAAATGGTTGTGGGTCATGTGAAAGAGCCTGACTTCTCAGCTCCCTGGCAGAGTGCAAATTCAGCTGCTGTCTTCTGCAGAGAAGATAATGCCACAGCAGGACATTCTGGAAAAACTTCTTCTTTTTGCTCCTATATATGTCACAATTGCACAGATTCTTCTTCTGCAAAGCATTAGCTCACAAAGACAGGCTACTCAGCCAAAAAAACCCAAAAATGAAATCTTCCTCTAACTATAGTGATCAATAAGAGCTAATCATTAATCAAGGGCTATCCTCCCAAAAGCAGATTTGCACTTAATAAAAGGTTAACTGGAAAATATAGAGCTTACTGTGGCCCAAAAATTCCTTAATCAGTTTGTTGCATTTCAGACTGTACCAGGACAGTCCACAAATCAACTGAAGGCCAAGGAGATGGAAGATCCCTCTGACCTAATTCCAGGCTTCACCAGTGGCAGAAGCTTGATGGTCACATCCCAGTAAAACAAAAGCAAGGCTGGCCAGAAATGGACTTTCCCAACTTCACGCTTGTCTTATGCTCACATCCAAGAGAAAATATTATTTCTATTCCTTTTCTTACAGTTTCTAGTTCAGCACTTCACTTGCAGGTAAAGTCACGTTGGGGGTGATAACATTTTTCTCTGAAGTATCACTCTTGTAAAGTGAGCTTTACAAGTGAGTCCAGATATTAAATATTTGTCTACAGGAAAGAAAGGCTTTCACAAGTAGACCTAACTTACAGCATAATCTTCATCCAATAAAGCTGTATTAGAGCAAACAGTACTTGATGTTCTGGCAGCAAACTGATTTGGGTATCAGAGCTAGCAATAAACCGAAGAAATTTTTGCATAGGATTAAATAATGTACAAATAATGTCTGTACCTACTTAAAAGATTGAGTTTAAATGCTGTTTAAAGTAAAAACAAATTGCCAAGACATGTTTAAGTGCTCCAGCCAGATGAATCACAGTATGCTCAGAACTCCCACTAAATCTATTTTATCCAAAGAGCTGCATGGATAAAACTGACAGAAAAATATGCTGCTAAAACTGATCACATCAGTTGTTTCCCAACACTGATCACTCCTCCTTGCTGCATCCTAAAGATGTATCTCGGATCACTAAATTCCTTTAAAATATTTGCCTTCGAGTACCTGTCCTACTTCAGAACTGAACATGTTAGTTTTAAATGAATTTAAAGGATAATTCAGGAGATAATTTTGTCTAATTCAGTAAACTTCCTGTGGACTTCATCAGGAATGCTAAAGGCTTGAATCCCTGGACTCAAGGTGGGTTTTATCATCAAAACCTCAGCCACTTGGCAGAGTGGGCAGCAGCTGCTGGGCATCACCCTCACCTGGGTGGTCACCTGGGTGCCCAGGACCAGGGGCTTCACCCCGGGAGTGCCCCAGCAAACTGCCCTGGCCAGGGGCTGCAGTGCCAGGAAGGGAAAACACAAATCCCTCCAAGTCACAAGGTATCTTTGCAAAGCAGAATGATTTAGTCTGCCTCCCAGCTAAATTAAGGCAAGAGTGGCTGAGACTGGAATATATAATGATGAAAACAAGAGCTTTTGCTTATTGTCCAGATTCTGTTGTCATATCAGGGTACAAAGAGAATCTGTGTGCCTGCACCAGAGCACACTGTGACCCCAGCTGCAATTAATGGTATTGGGTTTTACACCTTCAAGGGCAGGCATAAAATAATAATGAGTATGGGGCTTGCCCACTGATTGCAGCAGAAAACTTTCAAGGTGCAAGGGGGATCATTAGTACTTGCACTGCACGTGCACAAAGGAAAAGAATTAACCTTGCCCACACAGCCTTACCTTTGTCATCACTGGAACCCTGAACAGCTCATTTGTCATTCATCTAAGTGTTCTTTCATCACAATTTTCTAGCAGAGAATTTTATAATTATTTTCAATTACTGTGTATAATATATGCAACTTTCTGCTCTGCAGTTACATTTTACCACTGAACTTTAAAGCAGACGTTAATTTAAAATATACTCTGCCAAGTGCATGACACAGCTACTCGAAGATAGCTGTCAAAGGAAAATCAAGCATAAATATTTACCTCATTATTAACAATAGAAAGATTGTAGTTAGGTAGGCATAATAAAAATTGTCTTGAATCCTGTCAATGTCTATCTGCTTCAAAAGAACTCTGTTTTAGAGCAGTTTTAGAGCTACATGCAAAGGTATATGGAGCTGAACTTCATACAGAATAGCTCCCCTTTTCTGCATAACACTGCAACAGCTCCTCAGGGTTTGTAGCAACCAGTGAAAGTCATTAAAGAAGCACTTCTTGCCAAACGTGTTTATTTGCCATTGAACAGCCAAAAATGTTAGGTCTGCAATGGACCTGTTTACTCAAGCTGTGCTGTGCGTTGTAATTATGATCATCAGCCCAAAGGACTGCTAAATTAGAAGAGCCAATACAATCGATGAGATCAGGGGTACAAAGAGACTCAGGAAGGAAAGGATTTGAAAAGAAAACTCTTTAGTATGACACAGCTGCCCTCTGCTTCCCTACTTTGTTGACTCAGCAGCTGTAATGGATGTGTCTGACAGAGTGTCTGGTGCACACCTTCAACACACAGCAATGGGCAGTAGGAAATGGAAAAGCTCTTGTTGTACAACAGCCACAGCAGTCCTGGTGAAATTTAAAATATTTCTCACTCTATTTTGCATGGCTTTGAATAGCCAAGGAACTCATGTAGGAGTTCAGAGAGGGCAGAGAGGGCATCTTTTGTACAGTAAGAGGGCAGAAAGGTGTCCCAAGCATGTTTAAACACGGTAACTAAAACTAAGCAACTCAAGCCTGTGAGTTCAGGCAGCTCCACATCCTAAAACTTTTGCAAGTTTGCATATTTTGGTCTTAGGAGATGTGCTTGAATATACTTCTCTTTGTAATAAAACAAAAAAAAAAAAAAAAAAAAAAAAAAAAAAAAAAAAAAAAAAAACCCAAAAAAAACATTAAAAAAAAANAAAAAAAAAAGAAAAATAAAAAAAAACCACCAAAACTAGGATTAAACTGAAAATTTCTTGCCCAGAAGAAAACAAAGGAGAGAACAGCTGCTTTGCTCTTTACTTCTGTAGTCCTGGTGAGCTCTCCTAATAGCCACCCTGTAATGGTAAGTAGAGAGGGGAGCATGCTTCCAAGAAAAGGGCACCAGGGTTTCTCACCTCAATATACACTCATTAGCTCTGATTCCAACTCTCCAGGAAGTAAAAGACCAGGCTGTACTGAAAGAGATTTTTCTGCCAAAGGTCGATGAAAAGTTAGTTCCAATGAAACGGTGCAAAAACCCTGTATCAGTCTCCAATTCTCTCAGCTATAGCTGACAGACAGCAATGTGTGGGGTTGCAGGGACAGGGTTTAGATACTTCTCACAGCACAGCCACTAAAACTGAGTCAATATCTGCCATTAAAAGTACTGAAGATATAACAGAGGATGGAACTATTAAGCTTTACCCATGTAGTAGAAATCAGTGGCTCACATGCACTTCTTACAGTGTCGTATTTGGTGTCTTCATGCTTTTGGTTTTTATTCCATATTGCTTAAAAAACACTAGGTAAACACAGGATACAAGAAAAATGGCCTGGCATAAATCAGTCTGAAGCTTTTAAATTCTGTAATTTATCCATTTTTGAACAAATTGTTGTATTTTTAAATATGTTGGGAAATCGTGCACAATTAAATGCAGTGATTGAAATCACCATTTAGAGAATGATAACAATAAATTAGTTCCTCTGAAAAGAGCACTAAAATCATAAACAATCTTTCAGGTACCCTTTGAGCTCTCATTAGGATGTGGCTGGAGCCTGGCATCTGGATAATGCTGACCTTCAGTTGTGACTTGGTTTATCAGGATTAGCATTGTTATTTGCTGGAATCTTAAAAAAACAAAGGGCTAATCAATACAAGGTCAAAATAAAGGTGTCACAGATGGCTCTGGACGTTTCAGAAAGGTGACATCTGTCACCAAGAGTTACTGCAGGAGCTGGCACGATGTTGCAGCTGCTATTGCTGAGGCCATGTCTGTGGGCAATTTCTGCAGGCAACATCCACAAGCCATTTCTCAGGCATATTCCATGCCCAGTGGTGGGTTACGTGGCAGGCCAGATTGATCAACAGAATTAATAAGCTGCCAAAAAAAAATCCCACAGAGCTCAGCCTTTTCAGTACATGAGGATCAGAGCAGGCTGTGGACACTGAGGAACTTGCACACCACCTAGAAGCATGTTCCAAAAGCAAGCCTTGAGGTACAACAGCATTTGGACTTGAAATCCAAACTCACCCTGGGACACTCTCAAGGCATTTGGAAATCATTACATTTCATATTACAAATTCTGCAAAGCCACATCTGTTTATTGCAGAACCATTATGCAGATAAGGATTCAGGATGAACTTGACTGCCTTGGGGAAGGTCAGCCTTAGATTTAGTTCTTTGCATTCTGCAGGAGGGGTTGTAGGCCAAAAAAAAAAAAGCAGAAGGTATTTGTTTAAGGAACAAAGGAAGCTGGAACGTTTGTCTACACCCTGCTCCACCTTCTCACTCTGGGTATTTAGTAGCTAATGGAAACTTTAGTAACCTACTTTGCACATTAAATTTATTTGGAGATAAGTTTCTGTGAGTTTCTGCTCTCAGAAAATGTTTCATAAAGCTTTTGCTATTCATTTTTGTCATGGGGCAAGTAGGGAAGAATATGCTAATCAAAGACCCTGGAACTACAGCTTCTGTAATTGGCAGCTCAGTATTCTCTCGTAGCCTTAATTTATGCGTACTATTAAAAGGTTAAAGTTGGTCACAGGTCTCCTGTGACTGTCATCTGTGAAATAATGCTGTTGGAAATGCAGTTTGGGTTCTACCTCATTCCCGCCTGCAAATAAAACCACGCATATTCTGCACATCTTTCCCCTGAACACTGACACCTCCAGCGACATAAAATCCAGCAAGCGAAGTGACAGCTGCCAAGGTCAATAAGAGTTATACTGAACTGCTGAGTAAGTGCTGGCCACACAAATCAAAGCTGTATAAGGGCAGCTGAACATACACAATCTGCAACTTATTCCAACTACTTTTTGGACTGAGACATTTTAATCATTTTTCTCCTCCACAAAATGTTGTATAATGAAATGTGATAAAGTCAAGGGTATTTTGTGAAATCTTTGCTTTGTGTCCTTTGTGTCAAATTACTGATAGCAAAAGGGTGTTGAAAAATACATTTCACATTTTCGAGAAGCGTAACATTTAAGGCCAATTGTAGGAGGGCAGTAATATGAATTGTAAAATAAAAATAAAGTAGGAGGAAATTTTAAAGACACATTGGGCAATGCTATCTAGCTGTGACCTAGATTTGACTATTTAGATGAATTCCTAAATAAGGAAGACTGCACTGGACATTTTCAGGGGTACTTTAAGCTTTCTGCCTCTGCTATACACATGAAAAGGTTTCAATAATCATTTCCAGCTGCATGTTGACGTTTAATTATCAAAACACTAGCATTTCCCAAGATGTTGCCAATTGATTGGTAGAGATAATAAGGTATTTCTGGCAGATCCAAGGGCTGGATTGGATTTTATATCTGAACTCTTCACTCAAAGTCATAGACATAGAAACTGTTGCAACACTTGTATTTTTGTTGCACAGTAATGAAATACTGAGATTTAGAACAATCGCATAAAAAAATCATTCTGAACTTTGTGCCTTTAGTAAGGCCTTGTGTGCCAAACTGTCCCTGTTAGCAAGCATTTACAGCTGAGCTGAAAAGCCCTGGAAATAGAAACTGTTAATAGAAGAGCTGTTGCACCTCTAACTGGATTGCTGCGACCAGTAACACTCCAGTAATTACAGTGAAGGAAGTGTTAAAAGGGAATGAGGACAGAAACCTCTCCATCATCTGTCAGGCTCTTGCTTACTCCTGGATTTTTCACTGAGAAGGAGAAAGGCTCTGCAAGGGCTTCTGTCTTCCTTTATTCTATTTTTAAGGTTGCTAATTGATCCTCTGAGGGAAGGTTTAGTCCTTTTAATGCAATCCCTCCATTAATGAGGAGTCTGTACGAGAGAGGCTGGGGCTGTGGGTGTGGGAGCCATGCAACTTTTCATGCTGCTCTTCTCCACAATGACTCACTAGGAAGGGAAGCTTGAGAACCTTCCTCACACGTCAGGAAATTGTCTCCATCCTCTGCTAATGGTGTGGGGGTTGCTACTGGGTTTGTTTTGCCTGAAAGGAGCTTGGCTGACCTAAATTTTCCAGGTGTGGGTATGATAACAGGTCAAGGAATAAGGGGATGGTGAGATGAAGGGACCAGATTGTGTTGGAATAGTCATTATGTTGACTGACACATTCCTCCATGCTGCAGAAACACAGCTAGTGGCTGCTCTGCTCTGCATAGGACATCTCGCTTCAGAGAAGCAAAATAAACACCAGGAGAAGCCTCTCTTTTGAGATATTGCCTTTGCACTAGCATAAAAATAACTTTTCAGCTGCTAACTTGCTCTTGTAATACAGAATGGCAGAAGAAAAAGAAGTGATGAGGCTGCTGGCAGCCAATGGGTATCACCAGTCCCATCACTGCAGAGGGACTGACAGCCTGTCCTGGACTGACTAATGGGTTCATTTTATTGAAGCACTACCAGACTAAAGAATGGTTTCATCAAGTATTTCACCACTTAAATTTCAAGGCAATTTGCCAAGCAAAATGGCCCATGGTTAAGAGAGAAAAGTTTCAGTTTACTCATTCCCTGAGCAGAGCATAGTTTAATTTAGGTCTCAGGCACTATCAAGAAACATTGCCATTCTTCTTACTCAAGGGTGCTGTAGTTACATCTACAAATACCACTATCTTGTGAAATGGAAAGAAGCTTTTTTCCCCTTTTCATCCATGACTCTTTTTTACTTATCTGTTCTTTCTTCTATCAGCCAGAAAGCAACACCTGCTAACTTTTAGGTATGTCCAGAGCCCTTGTGGCCAAGTACCAGTTCTAACAGAGCCCGTGGAAAGATTTCTACTCCATTTCCATTTGATGTTGAGTAAAGACCCCAGTTTTTAAGCATGCAATTTGATAAGACTCTGTTCTGACAAGAATTTCGTGTAGGATTTTCTGTCATGACTTATTATGATATCTGAATACCTTTCTGTGACTCAATGCATACACAGTGTCAGGAAGAAGACTGAATACAGCAAGTTGTCACTGGGATCCCAGAGATTGCCCTCAGTATTTAACAGGGAAAAAGGCTGGTTTCAAGTACTAATTTTAGTCAGGTTTTCAGTCTACTCAAGAGACTTCAGTTTTATTTTGCTAATTTCCATATATATGAGGAATACCCTAATAAGCTCTTATTACAAGGACCACTCAAAACTAAGAAAAATTCTCAAATCTTTAAAAAGTTTGTTAATTTCCTTTTAAAAACAAAAGCTAAAGCATCAATAGATATCTATTTTTGCACTAATTATATGCAAATTTCTGATAAACCCAATCTGTAGTTTCTTCTTTTCACTTAAAATACATTCACTTTTCACTTAGGCTCACTTTCAAATGGTGTTTTTATGAAATGCATGAAGCTAATTTTAGAATCTGAAGTGAAATATTAAGGGGTTTGGATTGTCTGCTGTTCTCTTTGAATATTATGCAGAGTCCAAAACCAAAATAAGGCTTGTGTATAAACAAACCCAGAAAGAAATTGAAAAGACTACTGAAATACTGCAGTGTGTGACCAAATGCAGAAGTTTTCAATTCAGAGCCCCAGGAGCAAACAGAACAACCACAGAGGGATGGATTGTATGGAAATTGTGTGTATGCATTGTTCTTCTTCCTCTTCAAAATGCAGAAAGGGGTTTGTTTCACTCTGTCCCCAAGTATTTTGTAGATACTCACACAACTCCACAGAGAACTCCTGCTATGAAAATGAGGCCCAGGAAAGAGGAGCCAGTCCTAGACCACTAGAACAATTAGTGGCATTAACTGCACATCTCTCAATCAACAAGTGGCTGCATGCCAGATTCTTTCCCAACCACAATCCATCGTGTCCACGGTCAGAAGTTGCTCCAAACGAGCACAGATGTCCAATGGCTCCCCCTTTCTCAATCAATAACTGGTTACAAATCAGGGTCACGTTCACATCAGCTCAGAGATGCCACAGCCACACTGGGATACTGAATCACATCTCCAGGCTGGGGTGGGGACAGCTCAGCAGTGCCACCGCACTCGGTGCCTTTCTGGCCTCCCTGAAGAGGGCTCAAGTGATCAGTTGTCTCAGACTTAACTCATTTCACCTTCTCTGCAACTGTGCTGGCAACTTCCCCAGCAGAAGCAAGGGCTCTTTGGCAGGATCAAGTGCCCTGCAGCTCTAGATGTGCTACAAGCATTTTGGCGCCCAAGAGGACAGGAGTTATTGAATCACACCTCTCTAATTTGTTATCAGAAGATTCCTTCAGTGCATAGCTGGGAGTGCTGCTTGAAATGCTCAGAGGGTGCAATTCCACTGAAGGCAATGGAATTACACAATTCATAGATATAAAGACATTTCCACATTAATATTTTTCTAGAATGAAGAGCATCATCTGTCTTTATTTCATGGGTTTTGGCATGGCTTTGTTTGAAGAGAGATTTTATCTCTGGATTTCCTCTGTCAGACAAATCTGAGCTCCAGGGGTACCTTGGTGTTTAATTGCTGCAGAACTCCATTTAAGAAGCAGCTTCCAGACATACATGGTAGTAATCATATGTCTTTGGAGTGGAACTTTTTTAACTTTCTCCCTGATTTTTTACAATTGTTTTAACAAAAGTTCAGTGATTTGCCTAGTGTAGAGCCAAAAGAGCTAGTTCTTGGCCCTTTTCATGCAGTTCTCTGGGATTTTGTGGATAAATGACCTTGCAAACAGAGTACACACACTCTTGCACTTGTAGCACGAGCCAGACAAGAGTTATTGGCCGGGGGGCTGGGGGCTGCCTGAGGCTGTATGAGCATTCCTGGGTTTAGGTTTTGCCTGGTATATTCAGACACACATAATAAAATAGAGCTTTTATTTTAAAAATCAATAAAATGACTGATCTTAAGTCAAAAAACCATTTTGTTTTATTTTTACCATCATTGGATTTTTATTGCATCTCACATTCGGTTTTTTCCTTGTCTTCTTCCTGCCAGACAATCAGTCTGTACTTGTGTTTACAGTCAGCTTCCTAAAGTACCTTATTTTTCTCAGGTAGTTCCTCCACTCCTGTTTCTGGTTTTGAATCTTTCTCACCCAGGTTTTCCTACCATTTTCTCCACCAGGCTGTTACAGCTGACTCTAATACATAAGGAAAGGTACAGTGAACAGTTGCACCATTTAGAGACAACTTGCCCTTTTTTTTTCACTCTGAACTACATGGACCACTAAAAGAGGAAACCAGATGAAGCAATGAAAGGCAAGTTACAGATAGTTCATGCTACTAATCAGGTCTGGACACACCAAGACTGTACCAAAATCAATCTGTTTCTACTCTTCCACCCTGAGCTCAACTGTTCATTTGCTTTTCTATTTCAATCTGCCACCTCCCTGTGATGCCACCCCCCTGGGGTGCCACACTGCAGATCAATAAAATTATCCAGGCTAAAGCCTACCCCACCCAGATCATTTTATTGCTCTAATTTGTGCTGCTGCCTGAAACAACTGCAGGAACAACCACAGCACAAGTGGGAATTCACCAGCCGAGACAAAGGGAGGCAGCTGGGTGCTCCTTAAGCTGGTGTAGCTGTTACACATCTCGTGTTGCAAATCTAGTGTAAATAATTGCATTCTCACTCACATGGCTTCTTTCACTGTGACTCATTAGTAAATCTTTCTAAATAGCTTTGTAGGACAGGCAGCAGCTTTTCTAACTTTCTTCATATTCCTCTCAAATATTTTTTCATAAATGACCTTGTGACTTCCAAGAAGAAAGAAAAAAAGAAACAAAATGATTCCTGACCTCTTTGATATCTTGCAAAAATGTTGAGTCTGACTATTTGTTACACTCCTGTGTTATTAATACCAATAAATGTTAAAGATACAAAGATCAGTTCCTGTATAAATCTTGGTTCAAGGATGACGGGCAGGCAGGTAGAAAACATTTCTTCATGTCTTTTTCCTCTAATGTAAAACTCTCACTAGAAAAATGATAAGGATAAATGGCACCTATCCAACTGATTCCATTACAGGAGCTGGTTTGTCTGCGACAGATGATTCACTATTTATAGTGTCTTTAGTGCTGCCTCACCGTGTGCTCTCAGTCAATCTCCAAGGCGTTATTTAGGCAGGGTAATGTACCTGCCTTCTCCGAAAGACACAAACTTCTGCAGACGAAGGAAAGAACATCTTTGGGGATAAATTTCTCTCCCTACAGCCATTCAAAACCTACACAGAACTTGAGCACAACAGAGGAAGAAGAGCAGTATAAAGCCAGGACAACCCTTCTGACTTTGGGGAGCTCCAAGCTGCTCTACAGTGTAAGAGGAGCCCCGAGCAAGGCTGTCATTTCCTTCTAGAAACATTCAGACACCCCCATTTTTGGAGCCAAAAAACCCAACAAACCCAGCTCTGATTTCTGCCAGCACTAAGGGCTCCAGCTGAACTGCCAGCTCTGACAGACATCAAACAGCAAGGTGAGAAAATGCAACTTGTGTTTCATGACAGCCACTTACGCCACAGACACTTGCACACTGCAGCATTTAGGAGCCGTATTCACGCTGCTTTCAAGCTCCTGGCCCGAGGGAAAGCTGCACAAATGTCCACAAAGACTGAAAAATACATCTATTTAAGACACTAGTTAGCACAGAGGATGTACCCACGGTGATTTTAAGCCCAGCAGTATCGAGAAGCAGGTGTGTAATTGCAGCCCAGGTGAGTCTACAGCAGTGCAGGGTGAGCTCTGGAAACTCATGGCATCATCATAGCCTGGGTATGCAAGAGCTGAAAAGCTGCTGTAGAATCTATTTCACTGATACATGGGTGTACAACCAGTATTTTAGTTGCCCAATGCAAAATTGCCCTTTTCACAGTAAAAGCCAAGAATGACTGTTTCTTCTTCCCCATTTCAAAGAAAAATACCTGTTTAATATTGCAAATATTCCCTGTCAAAAAATGTCTCTGGCCCCTATGAGAAGTGTTCAGTTCCCTGAAAAGGGTTCAGCTTTTTATTCCCTAAACATTGTTATTAGACTACTTAAACTGTAAACATGGAAACAATGACATACTTTTAAAGCAGTTTGGGTAATAAAAAAATGAAGTGTTCCATTCTGAAAAAATGTCACAATGGGAGTTTTCAACATCAAAGCATTTGTCAAGAATATACACAGAACTATCACAGAACACTGCAGCCATTTTATTTTTCTTGTTTAACATTTCCAATTTGCTGTCATCAACCACTACAAATAGAGGTTGCAATGCTTTGCTTTCCTTTGTTGTTTGGGTTTTTTTAAAGCCTTCACACAGTGATACATCTGTTTAAAATACTGAGATAAACCATCAAAAAGAAACATCTATGTTACCTTTGTTGCCTCATTTTCCAGAACATACAAAAGCATTTTTAAAATGTATTATTCAGAACATTTCAGACCATGAGTAAATCCATTTTATCCTTAATACTCTCTATGAATGATACATTTAAAACCTACATAACTGATGTCTTAATTTGGTGGTTAAATGTGTTGCAGTTTTTGGGTTGGGGGGTTTTGCAGCACATTTGCAGAAACTTTAAGGAAAAATGTAAACTGAAATCTACATCACAGGTGAGAAAAAAACATGAGTTAGTTTGACACCTGCAAATCCTGAAAACTCTGGATTTTAGCAGTTATTATCAAAGGGCAGTTAGAATTCCTGAGGAGACACTGACATTTTTCCAGCAATAAGTGCAAAACCTTCCCTTCTTGATTCTCACCCCAGACAACCTCAGTGAACAGATCTGGTGGGTTCACACCTCTGCTTCTCATCCTGGCCTCGCCTTCATGGGTATCTCTGCAATAAATGGCTTTCTGAGAGGGATTCATTGCAAATGCAGCTTCTCACATCAGTTCTTTCTACTCCTTCCTCAAGGTAAAAAGGAGTCTTGGCGGTGTTTTCCCTTCAGTTCCTTTCAACCAGCATTAGAGCCCCAGGGATGGGGATGGCTGTGCATGTGAAAGTTGATTTAATGGGCAACACCCGCGGGCCGAGGTGGGCAGTGCCAGACACCGGGACTGCAGCACTTCACTAAACCTCCCTGTCCTACCCAGTGCCCCACACAGCAGCTTTCCTTTGGCTCCACATTTACCATTTTTTTCCCCTTTCAATCTTGCCCTGACAACTGCCTCCAAGTCTGTAAAACATGCCAGCAAACTTTTACCAAAAAACAGAGCAGAAGGTTTCCATGTTTCCCTCTCATTCTAGATGAAGGAGGGGATTTGACTTTTGCTTTTCCATGAGGACCCTAAGCCTGCTCTCCCCCAGAGCACCAGTACCAGCCCATTTCTGTGGATGCCCCTGGCAAAACCCAATGCTTCCCACCAAGCAGCAGCACTTCGCCCTTTTAACAAAGCCCAGTTGCCCTGAGTTTTATGACACTTGCATCCTTCACAGCTTTCCCTACCAGCCACCTCTTCCTCTCTGCTCTGGGCTGTATTTTGCTCAATGGTGTGTGAAAATGCAGATCGGTGCCATTCACTGCAACAATTAGTCAGGGCTTTCATTGGTGTCATTGACAGAAGAATTTGGATAATATCTGCCTCATCCACAAAGTAATAAAACTCAAAACTGAATGAACCAGATGTATTGGAAATCAATCATTCATCCATCGTTTGTTTGACGTAAAGATATTTCACTGACTAAAATGTTTCAATATAAAGAAAAAATTCGCATTTCAGAACAAGAGTTTTATAATTGGCAATGAATCCTCAAATGAATTTTATAGATCAGTTGATGTCTAGATGAGTTAAGGGTGAAAGGTAAACTTGACATTAAATGCTTAGTTAAGACTGTCAGAGGATTCATTATTGTTGCTAAAGGGATACTGAAATGAAACCACACTACCTTTTTTTTCCTTGTTGGAAAAACAAAAGGTTTGCAAGAACATTCATCATCACTGGAGTCTGAGGAAAATAGTGCAAACTTTATGCAGCTGACATTCAGACCATTAAAACAGGTTAGTCAGAGAGAAACCTTGGAAATTTAACTCTATATGTCACCCAATTTACAATTTTAAACCTTGTTGATCATGTTCCACACCAGCTCCCTATGCAAGACTTGGTTTTCTTATACCCGTGATAAAAAGCTACTATTAAAGCAAGATTATTTTAGTCTTAGAATGTTTCAGTTTTCCAAAATACACAATGGATATTTTGGCTTTAGCTACTTGGCATCCTCCCTTAATCTTAGCAGAAGATGCCAAGTAAGGCAAACTGCACAAAGCAGAAATCACAAGTCTCATGAGCCATATCTTGTACCAAGCAAATTCCCTTGACCTCTGTGCACAGCAGCAGCTAACAGGAGCTGTATCCATTTGCACTTAGACATCTTTCCTGCTTTCAATTCCAGAGGAAAGTCACTCACAGCACTATTTCCCACTGTATTATTGCAATAACAGGAGGCAACATACCCAAGTGACAAGTCAGGCCGTCCTTCACATCAGAACTGAAATTTCAGGGGGGTTTATTTGCTTCCTAGACTTTGAGACTTTACATTTCACTTCTTCAAGTCTTCCATGTGACTTTCACTGCTAGAATTCCTCTCCTAAGCATTGCCTTCGTATCAGCAGTGTCACATTGGAAAAGCTGATCCAGGAGACTACAATTAGTATGTAAGTCCTACCAATGCAACTAAAACTAATTTGGTAATAAAGGATGAGTGACAGAATCAATATAGTCATAGACTGGGGAAAAATTCTGAGGCAAAGCAAAAAGGAGATGTTAACTGAAAGGAACAGCAATTTTAAGACTGATAGGAAATACAAAATATACATAAATGCTTTACAACTGAAGAACCTCACTACCAGAGCATTAAGTAGAAGGTGACACACTTGTCTATGAAACATAGGATATGTAAAAGTTATAAATATTTTAAGTCATTTTCAGTATCAAGATGCAAACCACACCTGTCCAGTGCATATTTAATTATACCTTAGACCTAAGAGATTGTGCTCATACGAATAAGATACTTAGTATGGTACCAATATCAGAAATTAATAAAAACGTGACATTCAGAAAATGAAATATAACCTCATTATACTATAGAACAACATCAATATCTGATTCAAAAGCATATGAGAGATGATCTATAGCCTACAGAACTGAATAGTCACTGCTAGAATTTCATATTGAGAAACTTATTATAACATCTCCATATGCTCATGGAAATTTTAATAAGGCAATTAGAGCACAATAGGAGGATTTGGGAAACAGAAGGAATCTGGTCAGCTTATAAAATCGAAACTGCTATTGAGTACAGTGGAAAGGAAAAAGGTCATTTATGGACTGATTGTTAAGAGAATAGACAGAGCAGTACACAAAGACACCTGCCCATTGAGCTCTGTGCTGATAACATTCATTTTCTTTCCCTCCTTAAAAGAACATCTCTGTAGTTGGCTCAAAGATGGACCAAATGAGCAAACACAGGAACTGAGTTCCAGAGGGAGGAGCACTCCCACAGGTCTGGATAAACGTTAAATAAGCCCAGGCAGCTGGGGCTGTTATTTGCCTTGCTCTTCTGTTCTGATGAGTCCCCTAAGCATCAATCCTCTCTGAGCTGTGAGGAGTCACAAGTGGTTTGTGGCTGCTTGACTCGATAGAGCAGTGCCACTGTTTTCTGTAAGCACAAGTCCAGCTCTCCTGTGACACAAATGAGGATCTGGGAACAGAAGGAGGTGCTGGACAGAGAAAAGCTCACTTCCTCCTTTCTGAAACGGAAAGAGTCAGCACTATTTAGTTTTCAGCAAGTAGCCAGCAAAGATGCTTATCAATGACCAGGGAGCAGCTCCCTGAGCAGTGCCATCAGTAGATCCTCCTGCTTCCCACTCCTGTTCTTGAAACCAAGAGTGCCCTTTACGAGCATTTGATTCTGCCTTTCCAACTCCCACTATTTGCCAATTCTTTTCCTGCTCATCACCACCACTTCACCACTGCTTGCAGAGCACTTTCCCTCCCCTTCTGCAGGCTGAAGCTCCTTCAGAAGAGATATTTTCAATTAGGCACTTACAGAAGGTAAAAGCCATCCTCAGCAAACCTCTGCCAGGCCAGCACCCCAGGGTGCTTCCAGCCTGCTCACAGGCCCATCCAGCCCACAGGCTCCATGGGAATGAGTCCAAGCCCAAGCTGTCCTTGCTCCACTGCTCTCTTTGCTGCTAGACTGCTTCCACCCAAGAACAAAGATGTTCAAGGTATTTTCTTCCCACACTGGTTGCTGTTAATAGGCTGTGCAGCAGTCTCTGCTTCGCTGATCAACGTAAACCATCATTTATGGAGCAGCTTCAGAACCCACTAAAAGGGATGAAACAACTCCACCTGACCTTTCCCCATGGACACCAGCAGCAGCATGACCAGTGTTGTGCTGGCTGTTCCCTTATCAGCATAATAAACCTAAATTGCAACTGATGTCCAAAATACCTCCCCCTCTGCAGTATTTCCCTGTATTTCCCCTGACTGAAAGCCAGAATACTGCACGCAATCTTTACTCAGTTACATGAAGTTATGGCAAAATTAAGTATGCCTATTACCAAAAAAAAAAAATGTTAAGAATTAGAATTAATACATTCAATTATTGTTCCCTTAATTTACAGTGAGAGGCTTCATGACTTCCAAGACCTGGCAGGTTTTCAAAGCAGACCTGTGAGCCTTGATATGCAAACGGCTCCTGCTCTGAGACTTTTTGCCAAAAGGCAAACTCAGAAGAGCAATAAATGGAACAAATCTAGACTGTCTTTGGAGATTAGCCAAGTACTCATAAATGGCACATCTTGCAAAGACAGGCAAGTGAAGCATCAATAAACCAGTAAACCAATAAACACAAAATCTCTCTGTTGTATTCATTATATATTCACAGCTCTTTCTAAACTTAGCTAAGAACCAATAATAATCCATTCGATACCCTGAATCTGAGCCCTGGCAAAAAAACCCCTCACCAAACATACAAACAAATTTGTTTCTGTTCTTGTTGTATAAACTTTTCCCTCTAACATGATTTGAAAATCAAATCATTCCTGCTGTTTTCTTTTTCAAGGGTTTGAATTTTTCTTAAGTGATACAGGCTCCCAGTTTCAAATCTTATCTTTATCCCTGAGGTGTGCTTGGACAGTCTCACTCCACAAAGAAAAACACTGTTAAAACAACTGGAGAAACACCCAGTTAGCACTAGCTAAGAATGTAAATGTGAACCCAAATGGAAAAGCTCTGTGGAAACAACCCCCACCAGTTTAAGGTCCATGGGTACCACAGTCAAACGTGTGACAGCAGCCAGGGCAGGCGTCCTTGCCAGGACCCCGAATCTGCAGCAGTGCCCTGCAGAGACAAGGAGAGTGCCCAGGCAGCTCCCAGCACAGCTAAACTGCTATGTGAGCACGGGGATCTCGATCAAACGTGTCAGGCCAAGTTAGTCACACAGTCTGTAGCATAAAATCAGTCTTTAATGTGTGTGATTATGCCTGTCCCTAGTGACTGGATTACAGACTGATGGCTTGCCCCAGAAGCAAGAGATTCTGGGTGCATTTCCCATCACAGGCTCAGGCACACCTCATTTACAACCACAGATGCTCTCAAGAGACTCTGAAACTCCACCTGTAACTCAGCTTGTGATCACGGAGAAAAGCTCGGCTTGTGGTCGCCTCCCTCGAAAACCAAGGCTTTGTCACACCGTGAGCCACGGCTCTGGCAGCCTAAAGCAGTGCAGTCAGCCCTGTTCACACAGAGCACAGACTCCAAGGGAGTCATAGCTCAGGAAGAAGCTGTGACAAGTGCCACCAAGAGCTGCAGCTGTGCCCACCTCGCTGCTGGCTGCTGTCCCACCACCAGTGTGGGGAAGGGCTGCAGGGCACACCAGGACTGCTCTGAGCCCCACGGAGGGGAGGAAGACCCCAAATTCAGACTGGTGGTTGCAGACCTGCAGGTACACGACACAGTTTGGTGTCTGGGAGTGAGAAGAGCCTGAAGAGCAGGAATGAGATGTGGCACCAGCAGCACAGACAGTGCCCAGTCTGCATTGTGCTGCTCACAGTCCCCGTTACCATCAGTGAAGGAGCAGAAAGTTTGGGGTTTCTCTTTTTTTTTTTTTTTAATTAGTATCCAATTTCAGCTTGAGCAGACGAATTTATAGACATCCATTAATATGTGAGATTAAAATCTTTATCTGGGCTATTTTCATTACTTTTAAATATTTCACAGCCAGTACATGATCAAAAAAATGGCTTTTCTTTACTATTCACACACCAAAAGCAATGCCAAGTTTAAGCTCCATCGCTGCACATTTTTAAAATGTAGAATTGAGAACACACATTGAGATTTTTCATTTTCCCTTGCACAACACCCAATAAAATCTTAAGCCCTGCAACAAAAAATTACTAGTATTGCTCCCATCGCAGCCACCTCACAAATCACCCTTTAATTCTGGTGAAATGGGACAAGATCAGCTCAGAGCTGAAGTCTCCCAACAGTATTTCATCTAATAATGGCTATCAAAAACCCGATGCATTTCAACTCTGGAAAAACCTCACTTCAGCTATCAAAACTCTTACCAAGAAATATATTTTTGTTTCCTTTCAGCAGCAGTTTCAGATGGATTGATCAGCTATATTCCAAAACTTTTCACCGTAGTAGCTCTAATGATTTCTTTGGATAAGTTATCAGAACTTTTTCCAGTTCTTAGCCAGAGCTCTTCTGTGCAGACACTGCTGTGGTGTGAGGCTGGTGCTATAACAGTTATCAGAATATTTCATTCGAGTTAGTGGCTGGATTGCACTTTATATGCTCGAGCAGCACTTTGCAATGCATGTTCTGTCATTTTGGTTTACTCAGAATATTACTTTTTATTTCTACAGTGGTGTCTCTCTGAGCCTTGCAAGTGACAGAAGTTAACACATTTTACATCTTGCCTCTGCTTTGATTTCCAGGATTTTATAACCCATTTGAAAGCTGTGCTGGCTACTGTCAGTGGCAGATGTCCCATGGGCAACTCTGCCCATTTGAACCCAGTGCTCTGCTCTCACCTTTGAATTCTCCTGGAAAGTGCATGGACAAAGCTGACTTCTCATGAACTTTCTCTTGATTTAAATGTGACAGCTGCATTATTTTTTTCTTTTAAAAACAGTATTCTTATGAACAGTGTTCACATTAATACAAAATACTTTAAAGTATTAGCAAAATTGAATGCTTTAAATGGTATTTAATGCAGCCATTATTGTCCAGAGATTTGAATTTCTTAGCCCCCAGCCCTGTGAACACCTGAGGTCACTCCAATTCATTTCATAAGAGCTCCAATTCTGTTTGGTGGAAATGCATAAAAAATATAAATGCATAGATTGTATATGAAGAATGGAACTAAATGTAGTACAACCATGCAAAAAAAAATTAATGCTGGGGGCATAATATCGTGCTCGAAGAATCGAGTTCAACATTACCTACAGCTTCTAGATCTATACTGCTGCTGCATGTTTTAAATTTTAATTCAGAAAACATGGGGAAAGATTCAATTTTCTTTCCTGGTATAGTCATATTGATATAAAAGCTTTGCTTCCACATTATGATCACTATTAAGAGTCTACAAATTGTATTGCAGATTTACAACGCCACAGACTATTTGAAAAACCCTCTAGGTTTAAGGTGAGAAGTGGAAGTTATTTTTCAGTACAAGTTCTCCTGAAAGCACACGGGGGGAAAAACCCAGCCTATTAATCCAGCAGCTCCAGTGATTCAGTCTGCAGCACTTGGCAATCTGAATTCAACACGAAGCACCTATTGAAGCAGGCTCCACTCTGTTCCCATCCACTGCCCAAAGATGCCTAAACACAATTATGTGACAAATCAGAGGATGCCAGAATGACAGTGAATAAGAAGGCTCAGAAGTTTCCTTAAAAAAAAACCCTTCCCTCAATTTCAGTGTATTTTGAGGAAGACAAAGACAACTGCTCACGCAGTAAGGAAAAACAGATAGACAAGTGTCTTAAGGTAAGACTGTTCATTTCATGCTTTATTAGCACAATCCTATTATATATATTTCCCCCCTTCGTTTTAATTAACAGAACTGCAATATAATGGAACCATTCTGAAGGCCTCATAGTTAAAAGCTGTAACTCCTATTACAAACTCTATTTTTAGTGGTATACAATCTTGGCTGGGGAATTAAAAAACAGCTTAGACTGGAAACTGTCAGGTTTATCTTGAAAATGAACAGAAAAAGGTGGAGGTCTACAATTTGAAGACAATCTGGCAGGTCACTAACATTGCCTTAATTTGAAATGTTATAACCCCCTCCCACAAAACTCACATCTGAACACTGCAGTACTTCATTTTTCCATATGCAAGGTATGCACAGCTTGTACAGCCTGAAAGATTCACGTTTTGCATCTCAGTGTATTTATAGTTGGTATTTGTGTGCTCATGGCCCCACCAACAGTGGCTTCTGCAAGGGGCAGATGTGGGGGAGAGCTCAGGATAACTCCCTGTCTGCCAGCCCAAGGACAGGGTTCTCTAAAACCAAAGAAAAGAGGTCACCCAGCCCAGAATATGAGAAGGAGAAAGGGGTGTCCTTTGGGCATTAGCAGCCCTGACTTGGGCAGAGAGACTCTCCAAGCAGCTCTGGTGCATCCCAGCTCTGCCTCCTCTCACTCCCATCAGCTGGACATCCTGCCCTGGGGATAATCCTTGACACAGTTTTTCCTCCTCACGTCCTCAGGGACTCGAATATATAAATTACACTTCCCAATTAACGAAGCCCTCATTTGAGTTAAAGTCACAGAAAGAGTGGTTTTGGGGGAAGAACCAGGGCTCTTGCACCAGCCTAAAAAGAAGGTGCTGCTTAAAGACATGTTGCCACACCAGCAACGTGACATGCTGCCACAAGCAGGCTAGGATGTGACCAGTGTGTCACAACAGTCCTGCAGGGTGAGCAGCCCCTGCATCTGGGCAGAATGCAGCTGGTGGTTCCAACTCTGACCCTGGAAGTGAAGCTCTTGGGATCACTGCCTTGTCTGATGTTCCAGATTCTATTCCACTGTCCTTAGTTACCCACACACCATTTAAGAAGTCCATAATATCTCCTCATTACTGCAGCAAGCTACCTCAGAGCTCCATCTGTATTAAAGCACTAAGATTTCCATCCACAATCTTTGGGAGTGATGAGAAATTAAAACAAGAAGCATTTATTTAGCAGCAAATGCCTTAACTCCAGTCATATTACTCTACAAAAAAAAAACAACCATATGGATGATACAAATGTTTCCAGAAAGTTATGAGCCTCATCCACTGACTTTCTCTGAATAAAAATAAGAGTCTGCATCAGAAGGGCAGACTTTAATGCTCAGCAAAGCAAAACTTATTTTGCATGAACCCGATATTTACTTTTTATGAAGTCCACATTGAGCTAAGAGAGGCAATTAGCATGGATTGGATGGAGAAACAATTGGTGTTGCCTCAGGAAAGTGTGGCAAGATTCTGAATTGGAAACAAGGAAATTATTAGATGAGCAGTTCCTGCTCTCTGCCTCTTCACAGGCCATTACATAGATGCAGTTGCATTTTCTGGAGTGTATAATGGAGGACAAAACTAAATAGATTTTCACCTTTTCTGTAGGGATGTGTCTCATAAAGGCAAAGACAACCCTGTAGTCCCTAGACAGCAGAGGAGAAGTGAGATGAAATCTCTAGCCCATAATCTGTTTTGCTGATTTTGGAGCCATAAGAGATGGGAAGAGATGTCTAAAGGAGCTTGTTCCATTTTCCAAAACAACCAATGGACAAGATGATATTAACAGCTCTTTTAAGCCTTCAACCTTCACTTATCAAAGAAGTATGGAATTTTTTTTTGTCATTGAATTCAACAGTGGGGGATCATGCCTTAAGAAATGTAGTTTTTTGTGGGAGTGAGATGAGCTGAAGAGCAGTTTGCCCTCACTTTGCCATTGATTTCACAATCTTAAACACTTTCAATGCTATTAAGTGTAACATTCCTCTTAGACATTTGTATCTACACCCCACATTTATTCAACATTCATGTTTAACTTTACATTAAAAGGTTGCCTCTCTTTTGACACCACGTGTGTGTGTGTGTGTGTGACTATTACATGTCAGCCCCTCCAGCATTCTTCTTGTGAGCATGGAAAGAATTACTGGGGGAAATTACTCTGAGAAACACACAGTACAAAACCAGCAACATAAGCAGCTGGTGCTAACCAGCCCAGGGATCACTTCATCCAGCTGTGCATCCTCACAAATCACTGCCTGCACAGTGTAGGGCATGAGGCAAACACCAGCAAAGCAGTGCCTGAACTGCTGGGATCATGAGCCAAGTCTCACTGGTTTGCTTTGTTGGTCAAGGCAGGGCATGTCCAGGCACTGGGCTGGGAGCAGGCAGCAGAACAGTGACACAGTGAGACTGCAGAAATGCAGGTCCATCAATATCGCATTTCTCACACACAATCCATTTGCCATTTACAGGGGTTTGTTATCTCCCCATCAATGGATCAATGGAATTACAAGCTTATTATGCACAGTCAGGCTTGGATTATAGCACATATTAAGACAACATATGAAGTTTTTTAATACTGAAACAATGTTTTGCTTGTTTAATTTTTAAACACCTACTACTACCAGAGCATAAATCCTATTATCAGCTTTTGAAGTTATTACCTCAAGGTCATCTTCAACAGTATTTACCATTATGCTACCAATTTCAAGAAACTGTCTTTAGAAGGGTTTTCTATATTTACCAATTGCGAGTTTGGACTTTAAATCAGTCAAGTTACCTGATTTCGATGCAAACTGGGGGAAAGTGTATGAATTAATTTCAGTGGAGATGAAAATGACTCACCAGTATCTCTATTCAGAGAAGCACTGCAATCTATTGTGGTGGTATTGGCAGCAGGACAAGACACATTACACTTGCAATGCATCAGAGGAAGGGAAGGAAGTCGGCTTGTCCATGAGGGATAGCAAAGCTGAGTTAAGTTGTCAGAGTACTCCTCCATCCCACAAGAGGCTCAGGGTGACAGCAATACTTTTGTTTATTGTTCAGTCAACTTTCTACAGTGCCTGGTCCTGCACAAGAGAGGAAAGACAAGGAAAGTGGTCAGTAAAAATGAAAATGGAAGTGGCCACAGCAGATTTGATCCAGAGCTTCATGAAATGCAAAGGAAATGCTTCAGAAATCCAACATCTTCTGTGGTGGCTTCAGACTTGTGTGTTCTGGTGCCTCTTAATCAATATTCAACAAACCAGAGGTGCCCTTTCGTTGAAGGGCTAATGAGTGGCTATGATCTTGATCTGGTGTTTACCAGATTGTTCATACTAGTCCTCAAAAAGTCCAAGTGAGAACAGGAGGGTGAGAGAGTAATTTGGTTTAAACCAGTCACAAGCTGCATTTCTCTCAGTAAGGTTATGATAGCTATTTGTCATGCAGCTCTGCCTTATATAAGCAGAACAAAAATTAAAGGATTGTGATATTTTTAATATTACATTTATGAAGATGATTACCCAGCTGCTATTTAATTTCCATCTGTGTTCTGCTGCATTTATGCCATTAGTGCCACACTGTGGTTAGACAGACAGATTCGTATTTTGGAGAAAAAAGTGGGGCTGACAATTACCATTTAACTGTGTGGAGTAGCAACAAATGGGCTTTTCTATACACTGTTACCTATAAATTATAATGACTGCTTTCTTTCTGATAGCTTTTCAAAATCAAACAAGAAACACAAAGATTCATGCAAGCCCCAGCAGTTCTCTGCTGCATTCAAAGAAGTTGCCTCCATGGTAAACTTGCAAAGCTTCAGTTTAGACAGATTGATAAAGTGCCTCCCAGCAGGAAGTACATAGTAATTTTTATACTAAAAAAAAAAAAGTTTTCAATACCGCTAATATCTATTTGCTTCCTTTTTTTTTTCTTAAAGCTTATTTTTATATAATTCTACACTTCCTGCCCCATAGAACTGTTCTTCATGTATCTGTTACCCTTTCTCAATAATACACTCTTGCTTTCCACATGGTAAATTAAATTCAGCTTCCCAGTCAGTCATAAAGCAGGGGGTTACAGGATGCTCTCAGTGTGCTCTAGAGAGGATGAGGGACCTTGTGGCCACCTTGAACAACTGTCTGGCGTCCTGGCTCCTGAACAGAGCAGCAATTCCTCTTTCTCAGAGAGTCACCTGGGCTTCCCAGTGCCACTAGCTACCCAAAGGGATGTGAGCTGTGGAGCAGAGCTCACAGAACCAGTACTTGCACCCCCTTGGGACATCTCCACTCCCCTGTCCCAGGTCACCCCCTTGTCCTGTCAGACAAGCACAGCTCTGTTCCACCGCTCATGTTCTTGTTCACCACCTCCTCTCACATTGACTCTGAGAGCTCCTACTCTTTCCTTAGGCCAACACTCGAAAAGTTTTATACCCCTTATCATCCTGGAAATCGATCTGGGGAGACTGCAGTTGATTCAGGCTATTTTGGCCCAAGCAGGAGGTCCTTCCCTACTGAGGCACCTTTTTACCATTGCCTCTCTCCCTGTGAAAATCTCGCTGCAGCTGCCTTTGATTTCACTCTGTTTCTGCTGCAGGGCAATGTGCTACAAGCAGCCACAAAGCAGAGAACATTTTGGGGGGTTTTGAGGGAGGGTTTATTTTTTTTTAATGCTACACAGCATTACTTATTTTTGACAACAGGCTAGTCAAACTCTACCAAAGCTCTTTATTGAAGACAAAGAGAAATCAGCACCTCTGCTCTTATTCCTGTCCTCTACAAATAAGTACACCACACTGATTTTTCTTAGAATGAGTCTCAGCTGCTTTCAAACTGTCACTTAACCTCTAGCTTTTCAGTCTCAAAACAAGCAGCTCCTTTTCTCCCACATATGACACCTTTGATTGGGAATTTTCCTCTTCATAGCTGGTTCTTCACACGTAGAAGAGCTATAAATGGTAAAAAAAGGTACACAACCCTTATTTGCTGAAAAGTGGAGGAGAATTGAGGGTTTGTTTGGGTTTTTTTGCCTTTTCTGTATTTTATTTCTTGATGTCTGTTTCTTGGTTTCTTCTTTTATGATAGGAAAACCACTTGCTTCTCTTCCTGGGCATTAGCTTTCAGAGATGCTGACCATTCAGATTTGTTATTGATTACAGCATTAGTTTGGGGTATTCCTTAGATGTAAATATCAGGCCTATTACCTGCATGCATAGGTTCTAAAAATACATTGTTCCAAACACAGAGTTTGTGCTGTCTCAGGCAACTCTCCATAAATCTCTTACAGCACTAAAACTCAAGGACTTGAGCTCATCAAGAAACAGTTATCTTTACCCATACGTCAAGCCAGCTTCCCACATGTGACAAATGTGCAATTATTTACACATCTAATAGAGACCTGTATTCTGTCTCAGCTCATTGTGGCAAATTCCTCACAGTAAATTCAGATTAACTATACTGCTTTCAAAGACTTAGGCAAAGCATGTGTGGTCAGACACCACTAATGAGAACAGGATTGCTGGCTTGCTCCCCTTCTGCTTGGATGCTCTGGATTCCTCTTCTGATAGACAATTAGAGCAATATAGATGAAAGGGTATTTATTTGTTGTGTGACTAGTGAAAAAAGTTGCAAAGTCATACAATGAGAGAAGAGAGAGACCACAGGAACACCACAAACCTCACTTGCACTTTTACCTTTGAAAGTCTCCTCCTCAGTTAATTAAAGACTGTATTACCCTAACCTGAAAATCAACTATTCTCATGAGGTTCAAATGCACAGTATCTTCTTCCTTCCTAAGAAATATAATTTTTCCTGAGATAACGTGCTTCTTCTCAAAGCCAGAGAAAAAGAAATGTAGTAGCAAATCTGTCTTAGAAGTAATAACTTACTCATTATATTGGAATAGTATTTAAGTGACAACAAGGCAATCAACAAAAGAGCAACATTATTTGTTCAGCCAATTTCTGTTAGAGTGATAAAACAATTCAAAGCCCAGGTCATTACAATGCTGATAAAAGAAGGGAGGCAGAAACCTGAGCAAAAAGAAGCCTGGCAATATAAAATATTCAGAGTACTTACACATAATATAGTTTCAGAGATGGTGGACACAAAATAGGAAAACAATTGCAGTGTTTGAAAACCAGAGCTGGGCAAATCAATGATTGCTAGTCATCAGCCATGCCTCACACACATCATTTATTCAATCAGAACCCTTACTTCATCCTCCTTGACAGAAACAATAAAACATTCCTATATGCAGTTAAGCCTCATTCTGTATATCTGAGGAAGACAATCAGATAAATTCATTTTAAGGGAGAAATTCTTCTTCTAATTTTCCTCATAGGTAGCAGTGTTCCAGCTCTCCAGTGTCCTACCACATGATTGTGAATCACAGTTATTGCAGAAGCACTCACATGGAAATAGTGGTGGTAATAGTAGCCAAGTTCAGCAGTGCCTTCTGCCAAATGAAACCAAAAAGCATTCGGTATTGATGACCCTGGAGGTCATCATGTAACTGTGAGGGAAAAGTGGGAGTTATTGGTATTGTAGATATCAAAAAACATGACTAAAATACAAGGAAAAGTTGTTCTTCAATATATATATATATTTTAATATATTTTTGTCCACATGGCTGCAAAAGCCCTTCTCCTGAGAGGTAATCACATTCTGCTAAAACCTTTAAACACAAATAGCAAAAAGATGGATTAAGCCCCAAAATCAAAGATGACCTAGCATGGAGGAAGCCAGAAAAGGGATAGAAGGAGACAGGCTCCATTGGGATGGCAGGCCATGGTCTCCACACTCAAGGAGCCTCATGTGTCTATAGCCAGCACGAATTAGAAGGAGCAATGTGAGGGATGGCAACAAAGACATTTCTGAGATGTGTCTTCAGCCTGTGAAAGCAGCTTGAGAGAAGACATCGTGTCTGTAAATGCAGCAGAGCCAGGCCAGTGCCATGGGATGATCTGTCACCTCTCAGCGAGATGATCCATCGTGACCAAGGGGATGGGGAACAAAGTTGGCATTTGGCAGGGCTACAATTGTCAAGGTCAGAGAAAATTATCTGCAGTAGCCAAGGCACAAGTAATTAAAGTCTAGACAAGATTATTAGGGACTTGTCTGTCCCACAGTCACTGGTGACAGTGCCCATTCTCTCTTCTGCGTCCAGCCCTCCCATTTTCCTCTCTTGTGCCAACCCTTCCACCTCTTTGCCTCTCTTCCTTTGTTCTCAATTAAACCCAGGCTAAAAACAACAGATGAAGCAGCTTCTGTCACAACTGACATCACACAGTGAGGATCATATTAGCTAATGCATTAAATAGACACTGAAAAACAGGCAAAGGGATAAATTACACCCTTGTCTGTTTGTTCAGCTGCTCTGTCCTGTCAGTTGTGGTGTTTGTTTGTTAAACTCTCCTCACAAAGAACAATATTCTGAGAGCTCCAGTGCTGACAGTGCCAAGCAAACCACTCCCAGCCCCTTGCTAAGGGCATCTTCCCCCTTCCCTTCAAAAGGGTCTGTAACCTCCACCTCCTCGCACCCTCTCCTGATTTTTGTATTTCAGGAGGAAATTTCATGCTCATGGAATTGGTGCATTGATCTGCACAGAATGAAAATGGTTAAATACTGGAACCATGTGTAGGATTTTGTGAAATTTGGAAATACGTTAAGAAATCAGGAAATACATCCAGAAATCTATCCCAAAGTTCTAAGAAAAGGAAAATGATATTTCAGTTTTAGCTATCATTAACCAGCAAAGCATCTTTTACCATTTTTTTCCATCCTAAGGGTAATTTGGGCAACAATAAGGCTTTGAATTTGTATTTCAAAGGAAGATACATCCCTTTTGCAACTTTTCACTCCAAGTGATTGATGCATTCATGGCAAGTATTCTTGTTCACAGATCAGAAATGACAAGCACCAACCCATACTCTCACATAAAATCACCTGTAAAGCCTTCTAACTAAACATCTACCAACTCCTAAAGAGATTCCTTGATATCCTGCCCCACTTTGCCACTTGTACTCATTGACTTCTTGAGTTCTGACAAGTCCACTAAGACAGATGTGCAAAAAGCTGGCTGAAAATTGAGGAAAAAGGGGAAAAAAACTAAGCTGTTAATTTTCAGAAATGTCATTAGAGATTCTCAGGGGTTTTAAAACATTTATTTTTTCACTACTCAATGCAGAGGCAATCCCAGCCATGCAAGACTAGAGCCACATAAGCAAGAAATAATTTTAAAATGAATATTGGCCATTCTGCTTAACTCATGGAGTTTATTCTTTTTGCTGGATCTAGCTGCAAAGTACACTTATTCAAGGAAACCTGCCAGGATACACTAAATTTGTGGATTATACTAAGGATTAAGCTCATAAGTATTACACAGCAGTCTTTACAATAGTCCTTGAATATTCAAATTTTTCACAGATCACTTGCAAAAGGTAAGCTGAGGTGAAAGATTTCCATACCAGGAGCATTGCAAATACAAATCCAGAAACTCATCCAAACTTGCTTTTGCTCCTAAAATAGCAGGCATGTCCTGGGGTATAAAACATCTGAAAGCATTTGGCCTAAGGTATTGGATGAAGGCACAAATAATGGGACTCTGGGGAATGAGTGACAACCACTGACCCTGCCTTCTGAGAGCTTCTGTTGTTGCAACATAGCTCCTCTCTTTCTAAAGGCACAGCCTCTATAAATCATCACTCTTCTAGACTTCAAAGCCACAGGGATATCCCTATCAATACATCACTCAAGTCAGAAATCAGCTTTAACATGCTACATGATCAGTAAATAGTCAGGGTTAGCAGTCAGAGAGCAAATGAGTGTTGATAGCTCCAGTCAATTATTATTTTCTGATAAAACAGTATCTCCAGGAGATCTCTTCCTTGTGTTCCTGAAGATAATACAGAGCTGTGCTTCAAACCATGACCCTCAGATGCCATAAATTTCAAGGGTCTGCACCAGAATGCTCACTCACTTCAGACACTTAAAACTACAAAGCTTCAAAGGAGGCAGAAGTGACATTAGAGTTGCCCAAAATAACATCTGCATCTGTACCAGCCACATGTGGAGGCAAACAGCTTGAGCTGCTCTCTCTAGCTGGGCCCAGTGACCTTAGCTTGCATCTTCCTGAATTGCAATAAATGACCCAGAACATCCATTGCAACTATTAAAGCAAATAAACAAACATCCTGACAACTCCTGACAGCATCTGAATCTTCTCTTTCTCTCTGCTTGGTATCTTTAGAGATCATCTTGATACCAGTCGTGAAAAACAGTTGCCAGATCTGTAAGAGCTCTTGAAACACAGAGCAATGGGCCATAGGTGGCCAGAGGGCCACCTGAGATCCAGGGTGATGGTGACAGCTGGACAGGAGGTCCACAACGAACTGCAAAGTCACAGACAGAGCCAGTCCAGACAAACTGGGTAGATTTTACCCTTGGATGAAGAAAATGCAGCCTATTTCAGAAGGTTTAAGCCTTTCAAGTGTGCAAGAAAATGGATAACAAACTAGTAGCTCTTACCCTGACAGGACAAGTGTGGAGGCTACAAACTCTTCTAAACGCTGGTACCCACAGGCTACAGCTCCCAGATGTGGCCACACTGCATCCCTGCTCCTGAAACTGGATTGTTCTTCCACAAATACTCAGGGCCAGACAGAAAACCTGCTTGGTAGCCCGAAAGTAAGCTCTCTGATGGAAAAGCATTCTTTAGACCCAATAGAAGTGCTCTCAGTTCCATTTCAGTTGCATTTGTATTTCAAAATCTTCCTGACTAAACGCACCTAGAGATTGGGAAGATAATCCTCTTTCCAACCAAATCTTAGTCTTGCAAAGCCAGACCGGTAAAAAGAAGTCTTTTTTGGCTTGATTGCCAGTCCCCCCTTCTCCCTCCCAGCATTTTCTTTTCTGTGGTGGCCATAGTGACAATTTAGTCCCAAAATGTCTGCTTTCATTTAGAAAGAAGTCTCCAGCCTCTTTGATCACAAAGCAAACCTTTGAAATGTGAAATGAGTTTGAAGCGATCAATGTGTGCTCAAGTCTTTAGGCACCTGTAATAACAGCAGTTGGATGTGTGAACTGTCCTATTCACCTCAGCAGAGTGCAAATTCTAAAGCCAAGTTAAATAGAGGACACATGGTCCAGTGATTAGATCATTATTCTGGCATTTGTGATGTTCAGGTTTCGTTTTCTGCTGAACCACACGGGGAATGGGAATTTGGACAATTGATTTGGCAGAAGGTTTAAACCACCCGTTCTTCCCAACAGGGACCTGGAGGTTGCTTGGTGCCAGAGTGGCAGGGCTCTGCCTGCTGCTCTCCCTTCTCCCGCTTGCCATCTACAGTTGGATTTGCATGGAATCGCAGCATTTGGCCCCCAGACTGGAAATCCATTCAAAATATTTACAAATTACCAGATTGTACTCTTTGAACAGACCAGGGTCTCAGAGTTCATTAACTCTGTGAATCATGAGAGGAGGCAACATTGCATTTCTAATGAAAATATACAACAAATGAAAAGCAGGACAGCAACAGAGCTGAGCAGTGAAAGGAAAATACCCTCATCCTGTGACTACAGCCCTGTGATGTGGGCTCTGTCCTGTATGACATCTTAAAACAGGAATTTCATGGTGTTTAAACATTTCATTTTCTGACAGCAGATGAAACTGTAAGATAATGGAGCAACTGCTGCCAAAAACTAGTGGGAAAATGCCTGACTGTGCTAAAAACCACAGAATATGATAAAGAAGGGTGTTTACATGTGTGTATAAAATTAATATAGTTGTGTGTATCATTTACCAATTAAGTGTGGGCAAATTCAGATCAGCAACCCTACAGAAATAAACACAGCAGAATTCACTATTTTCTCTCACCACAGTTATGACAGATTTAGAGTACCAATGATATTTTGACAGATTGCTCACTGAAATAGCTCTGGCTGCAATTTATACTTTTTATTTTATCAAAACCCTTGCCATGTTAAAGCCCGGCAAATCCACAGTTTTATAAATGCAGGCCAGACTGTTGACTTCAAGAGGACTGCGAGGAGGAAAAGTCTGCACCTAGGTATGCTATTGAGAAATTTGTCCCTAACAATATGTATTCTGGCCAAATATAGTCATATCTATCTATATGGAGCATCCATAATACAAAAATGTATAAAATGGTACCTCTAAAAACCACCACAGGGATCAAATCTGGAGCAGAATAAAAATGGTGTACAAGAATAAAATATTCCCTCCCATTCTTCAGTCCATTGATGCAAGAAAGAAGGGAATTTTTCCAGCCAGCCTCCCCTAGACACCGCGGCCATCCTATTTTCTGCCAAGCTTCAGGTAGCTTTACAAGGATAAGGTCATATCTTTTAAGATGTACCATTAGCTTCCTTACTGCTGGAGAAAATTAAAAAGGAAAATTGCCTGTCACACCCAGAGAGCTAAGCTGATGATGAAGGCTGAAGTCTGCTCAGATTTTCATTCCTGGGCTTAGACTTTAAGGTTACCTTATTTATTTATTTTCATACACTTTGAGTGCTGTTTAAAATACAAAACCTGCCAAGTATTTGCTTTCTTGCAAAGATGATAAATTGGGCTAGTTTTCCAATGTGCTGCATATACACAACCCCAACTTTTAGGTGATCTGGAAGGGTCTCAGGTAATTTTATCTTTTTGATGGCATGTAATCTTCAGTGCTGGAATGAGACACATTTTGTCTGTGTTTTTCCCTCACCATCTAACTCGTGGCTGGGCTGATGATGCCAGGATTGATGTGCCTAGGAAGAGATACCTGCTATTTTTATTGCTTATATGTTATCTTTTAGTTTTACTATTATTTTTCTGCACACTGTTTGGAGAGCAGTAGACCTATCCCACTGCATCTCTTTCCGAGTGTCAGATTACTCATCCAAGCAATGACCTTACTTTTCTGGAAGCCTGAAGATGTGTTTGTTAAGGCAGACAGCTGGACACACTGAGACAGCCTGCCAGGCACTGTAACTTTGTCCATATGAAAGGTGATGGCTACAGACCCTGATGGATCCTTAATATCCCTTTTGTGGGACAGCTGATACCTGACTCCTTCAGGATAGCTCCTGTTTTACTGATAGGTGTCGGGGAAACTTTTTAAGCCTTCAAGATATAAAGAAAAGGGATATATTAAAGTAACCATGATACTCAGATGATATTGAAATTTCACATAGAGTCAAAACTACACATCCTGTTCCTCCCTGCCCACTTCCCATTTCTAACCTTGATAGGTGAGGCCCAGCACATAAAAGGAGTCTTTCTTCTTCAAGAGATCACACAAAGCCCTTTTACTGCAACAGGATTTTCTCTCTAGGCACTGGCTGATCCTTTCTTCCCTCTCTATGTGGAGGAAGAACATCCAGCACACCACAACATTTAAAACAGTGATGGCAATGCCCCACCTAATGCCTGAGAGAGACAGAAGTCCTCAGATTGTGTGGTCCAAATTGGCAAACACGCTACAAAACAATTGCATGGAGAAAAAGAGATCATTTCCTTGACCTTAGACACCCATTATTTCTGCCTTCCCTACAGCCCTCCCTTGGAGCTCTGTGTTCTCACCCAGCACTGCACTCCCCCCAGCTTTGCAGTCCATCTCTGAGACGGTCTCTGCACACTGGAGCACACCCAGGGCCTGGTCCCCTCCCTCCAAAGCCTGCTGGCCTTTGGCATTGCTCAGAGGAGCTGCATTCAAACATCAGGCCTGACTCCAGCAGCAACAACCACCCACCAGCTCTTCTCCCAGAATTTCAGTGTCTGAGCAAAGGCAGTGGGAGAGTGAGAACCTCAGGATAATCAAACAAAGATGGAAGAACCCCGGATTATGTTTCCCTGAGACCAAGTAAAGTGCCACTACCTCACACATACTAAGGTTCTTGGTGGCCAAATCATCTTCCAGGAAAGCACTTACAGGAATAAACCCCATCCTGTGGCCAGTCTGACACATGTAGAGACACCCTGCAAGACTTTAATGAAGTGACAGCTCAATGCAAAACCACAAGCTCCGAAAAGTAGAAATCCAGGTGGATGCAGCAAACTGTGCACTTGGAACTAAGAAGATGCCAGGAAGTGAATGGTTTACATTTTTTGGCTATTTCTTCTCCACCTTCTACCATTCAATGCACTTTTTTAGCAAAAACAAAGGAGGCCTTATGGGTCAAAAAATGCATTTTTCTTTAGATCATTGAATGTACACAGGTTTAATTTACAGACCAAAACAATCAACAATATGGAAGCAGTATTTACCAACAAATGCAGGTTTTATTCATATATGCAGAATACTGCTATGCATAAAACATGATGTGAAACATAGCTTTATGTATTTTTACTAGGCAAACTTAAACTTTGATTTACATCCATTTCACTAAAACTTTATTGCTTCCTCGTCAGATAGGACAGATTCCTTTCTGTATCTTAGATGGTAAATATAGTTAATGTGCTGAGGCTGCAATGGATCAGCAGTGAAGCTGTTTAATAGTGACATAAATTATTTCAGTGACTTTTCCTGCAAGTGAGAGATGACTCCATGTGCTATAAACTAATACCAAAGGAATGATGCTCTTTCATGCTAGCAAAGTGCCTCGACTATATTGTTTTTGTATCCTGTTGGGGATGCTACAAATGCAGCATGTATTACAACTATATGCACCTAGGCCATTTTTCTTTGCTGTTTTTAATGCTCTCCTGCACTGAAAATTGAGCTCCGGTGTCTGAATGAAGGCAAAGCCAATTACTTTCTTTGAAACCTCTCTTTAAAGTCTGCAAATCCCAACAGATTTTTAAAAACCTTTCCATTAGCTTAAAAATATATTCTAAAATAATGATGCCTGTAGGAAGTAAGAAGTGTGAAGGGAGCCACGTGCCCGTGCCCAGCCTTCCCACACTGCAGGGGCTGCTCAGCAATGCTCCATCTCCATCAGCCCCTCCCTGCCTCCCAGACCGTGTTCTCCTTTCCAGAGCCTTCTCTTCAACCTGCAGTTCAAGTGCACTTCTGCTAGGAAACCAGTTTCTATTTGTCCTCTAATTGGTCACTTACAAAAGACCTTTCATGTGCATTGTGGCTCCTCAACAGAAATCACAGGAATACGGGAAGCGGAGCCACGGAAAATGTGCCATGGACAGTGGATGCAGAAGGGAACAGTTTGCTCCTATTCACTGCAGCTGTATTGTCTGTGCACTTTTGTCCTTGCCTCCACGGGAATTCTCCTTCCCCTTTTGTACATTTTCTTACAAATTTAATTATAGTTTCCCTCTTTCTGTGCCTCCCACCAAGGCAGCTTTGGCAATCCCATGGAACATCCCCTTGCTCTTGGTTTTTATCCCTGTGACGAGAGGGAACTCATGCAGGACACCAGGACCTCCCTTCCCACTTTCCCTCTCTTCCCCAAGCACTCTTCCAACTCTGTTTCTCCCTCCTCTCCATCTCTTTGCAGGAACCTACACTGGCCTCCTTCTTTCACACTGTGCTTTATTTCTCTGCACTAACCTGTTCTTCCCTATACCTGCAAAAGCTTCCCAATGCCTCCACTATGGTCTATAACTGCTTCTTCAGTGTCTTTCTCCATCACTGCCATTTTCATCCAGCTCCATCAATCTCTGCCCCACAGAGCCAAAGCAGAAGCTCCCCAGCCAAGCTGTTCTCTCCTAAACCCCCTTCTCTCCCCATACCTGTAAGCCACACTCCCTTACAGACATTTGGATCCTCACATTTTCTCCTATATTTCCTGTTAAACCTGTTAATTCTCACCTCTGCCTCTGCCCTATCCAAGTGCAGCCGTAGTGTGACCACTTCCTGTCTGTTTTACACCCACAGCTCTCAGTACTTTTCCACTTTTCTTTTTGAGTGGAAAACAACAAACTTTTTGACAAACTTTTTGATCATAGAAAGATTTAATTTTTTTTTAATTGCTTAAGCACATGACAAAAAGCCTTCTTAAACCTGTTCATTTGTTTTCAGACTGTACAAGAGGAGCAAAGTGAGCACTGTCACTGGGAGAGGTAAGTGGCAGGCAGAGCCCCTCTCCTGCCCTGGGCTATGTGCCTCTGCCTCCATTCCCCAGGGCCAGCTCTGTCCCACAGGCACAGCACTGTCCCACTCTCCCAGCATTACCTGCCACCTCCACAGAAAAATCAGCCCTTCCCAGGTCTTCATTCCCTTTCCTCACTCCAGCAGACAATGCAAGAAATAGTTCAGCTCTGTTGATGCTGGTTTGCATGGCTCCTCCAGCACCCCCTATGGAACATTTCAGGGAGGAAGGGGACTGGGGGAGTCCCTCGTGGCTGACTTCTCCTGGAATATAGAGCCAGTAAGGCACAAGTGGAACAGGTATTTCCCCCTTGTTCACCTCGCTTTCCAATTACAGAACATACAAATGGGCAAGCACTGAACAAAACACACAAGACTGGCAGTACTACAACTGAAATATCATCATAAAGAACACGAATTGCATAAAATTTAGATCTGGTGATAAATGTATTGCACTTTGGAGTATTTCTTCCCAAGGTTTCCCAGGAAAGTCTTCAGTTATGTCTTAGAGTCTAAACTGGCTCTCTCGGGAGGAGATTCTGTAAGTTATCAGTCTTTTCTGTAGTGGCTAAAGACTACTTTAAGACACAACAGAGAGTACTTAATCTGAGAGATCTCGATCACTTCAAACATTATTTTATTTAAACCTATGATGAAAACTCAAGTCATCTGCATAAAAACATCCAGGATGGTCTCAGGACAGCCCTCCATACTGTGGCTGAAGCAGGAACAGCTCTTAAGGGAACGTTCAAAATGCACAACAATATAACCCACATCAGGAAGTTCACGTTTCCCCCACAGTTCTGAGGGATCTGGCACACTGATTTCTATTTCTGACTGCAAGTTTTAAGTTTTCCAGTTCTTTCAATGCAAAATTAAGAGGCTCTTCATCATGTGCTTTGAGTCTTTCCTATATTTTGGAACCAAGCTCTGGGGCAAATCCTGCCTTTCAAAACTGAAAATTGCAGCTGTGTTTCTCATCCCACTGTCCCAGGCACCTCCAGAGGAGCCTGCAGAGGCCCCAGTTCCAAGTAACCTGCATCTTATTGCCAGAGTTTGGAGTATCAGAAGAACTCTAAGGCCGTACTTGCAGTTTTTGACAATTAATTCCTGCCCTCCTTTCCATAACACATGGATTGCCCCAGTTCTCCAGCAACCCCAGCACATGAAACGTGCCCCAGAAAACACCTCAATACAGAGTACTTTCACTGCAAAGATTATTGCTATAGCTTCCTTTTCTCTTGAACCACTCAAAGATTTCCACAGAAATCAGTGGAACTGCACCTGACTGAAACTCCTACAGCTAAGACTGAAATTGTCCATGTCTTTCCAGCATTTGCAGGAAGACAACACTCACTTTAGGGGGCTGATGTGAGTGGCTCCAGTGCTTTGTACCCCCAGGCTGAAATGACAGCTCAAGGAAGTTTTCCTTCTACCACCTTCTCCTCCTTCTTTTTATTACACACAGGTTTCCAGTCCTATCACTTCCCATAAAAAAGCGATGTCAAGGTGGAGGAGGCAGCTGGAAAACTCACTTTAAACACTAACATTATTTTTCTGATTATTTCATAACATATTTTTCTGATGTTTATAACTTCTGGAATGGTCTGGAAATGCACAGTTATTTTACAGTGACTTATTACTGTCATTATTACATATGGTAACCACAGAGAACAGACTGACATAATTCAAAATCCACAGAAAATGACAATAAACATCTCTGTGATTCCAGGCTGTCTTTTGCCTTAATAGAAAGGACTTTTTCATCCTGGGAGCCTTTGCTGAGCTGCATGTGTAACAACGGGGCTGGATGTCCAGGAGAATTACACCATTTGTCCATTATTACAGTACCACACTAACCCAGAAGGACTCGTAAAAGCAGGATAATTCATTTGGATGTTCCTTTCACATTTTCTGTATAAATAAAACTAAATTTGGGAGAACAAACAAAAAAAAAAAATGGAACTTCTGGGCAATTAAATTTTGTCCTAAAAATGCCAGTTCATGCAAAGGAGGCTGAAGTTGACAGCTTAAATTACTGACAAATTCCAAATGATTACTTGGGTCTGGACTCACAAAAATTTCGGTTTTCAACCCTTGCACTTGATTATTCTTTCTTCTCTTTTTGCTTGAGCACACACTCAGAGAATCCACAATTGTAAAAGCAGAGGAGAAGGACAAGAACAGATACATGAGCTTTGCTTTCATGTACAAACAAGCTGTATGTACAGGTAAAACTGAGAAATCAGCCAGTCAGAGGTCTAGAGTTCATCTTGTCTCCTGTTTCCCCTGTGATTTTTTTCTTTCTTGATTATCAAGAAAATCAATAAGGTTATGTCCAGTGGTGTCTGGTCCTTGTCTGTCAACTCTCTATGCATGAAAAGTAATCGATTTCCATGATACCACAGAAAAAAGTAGACTGCCATCATTTCACAACCCAGGCTCTGTACTTGACTGAGGTAATCAGCCTGTAATGAAATGCTGTCTCTTTCAGACTTTTAAAGGAGTTGCAGTGATGTCATCTGTGTACCCCTAGAATGGAAAAACACGGTCTTTCCCATTCTTTCAACTCCCAGTTGGTTTATCAGTTTTGAAGCAGTCATTTGACTTATTTCTGACTGAGCTCCATGTGAAGTGGGAATTCTGTGTCCTTAGACCATGACCAGACAGAAGAGAGGGGCCTGTCAGCTCTCCAATCTTGGCTCTCCCCTGTTTCACTCAAGAACTGCACCTTTCTTCTCTGTTTTCACTGAGAACAGGAAAGAATCAATAAAAAGACAACTATCTTTTATTACAACTAGGAACTCTTTTTTTTCAGTATCCAAATTAGAGCTACCACTAGCAGTGGAAGGGTACTGAAAGGTGAGTTAACCTGCAGCACACTTTTCATTATCTACCCAGTATTAAGTGTTTGGTAGGAAAAAGCTACAGTTCAACATTTCTCATGAAAATACTTATTCTATTCAGTCTTTTCAATTCAGCACTTTAATTTGGCAAGGAGTTTGCTCCTCATACAAGAGGGTATTTAAATATGTCATGAGTGCTCCATGAATGAGTCCTGTACTGTATCACAGGATAGAATACTCTGAATCACACAACAAAACCCACATCTTTCTAGTAAATTCATCTGAAACTGTTTTACAAATTAACGTCTTCTACTGGAGATCAAAAAAAATAGAGAGTGAAACACTGTAATCTTGGAAGTGACAAAACAGGCTGAGGTTTTTGGCTACTTTGTTTTCAGTTGAATCATTTTTCTCTTTTGTTCACATTTGTCCCATACTTTCAAAGACAGAAGTTCACCAACATCCAGTTCAGAGTAGTCTCGCATTCCTGTTGTATTATCCATCATTCAGGAGCCATCTGCCCCAGTAACTCTTCTTCAGCAAATCTCTCTACATCATGCATGTTCAGCTTCAAGGTGGCATCACTAATTTTTTTAAAATTTTTTTTCTTTGTAATTACTGCCCCCTTACACTTGAATTTGCATTTCTACATTGCTTAAAAAAATGCAACAGAGCACACACACACAGTCTAGAAAGAGGGGGCTCATTCCTTTCTGCATTGCAGTCCTGTCAGTCATTCATATCTGTGCAAAATAAGTGCAGCATAAACAATGTGCCAGGACTGATTTGACATCAACTCTGCAATGCATAAATAAGGTGCAAAGCAGGGAATGACCACAGAAACTTTATAGCAGGTTGCTGGGTAGGTACAGAAGTATGGAAATTCTGGGTGCCAATAACTTCATGTAAATGGGTTATGTAGAAATACAAGGCTGTATTTCCTACAGGTACACAGTATTTCTAGTATATATGTCACAATTTTCTTAATACATTATCTCTCTGAACATATGAAATTGATGGCTTTTGCACTATCTGTACCTAGAAGATGTATAGGACAGCAGATGTTACAATATCTGATATTAAAAAAAAAAAAAGTATTGAAAAAATAAGCCATTTCCTAAAAGCCAATCACAGCTGATTTCTAGCAGAAACAGTAAAGGAATATCTCCACATATTTATTCTTGAAAATATTTTTACGGGAGAGATTGAGTGTTAACCCTAAATTAACATCCAGGTACACTTAAGGGTACACTCTTGAGATTTGTCTGTGTCTACACTCCATCTACTCACATGCTCTGTGTCTAAGGAAATATTTCCTTTTATTGAACTTATTTTACTTTCATAGACTTTTTTCTGGAATAAAAGGCAAACATCCTAAAGAAGCAGCGTGTTCCAGTGCAGCAGCAAGGAGATGAGGATTCAGGTTTGAAGCCTGAACCTCACTTGCTGTACAGTCAGCTTACTTATGTCCTGTTTATCAACTGAACACTATCTAAATTAGTAGAATTCTCTCTAATTTTAACAAATGTTCAGCATTCCTGTAAAATACCAGATAGTTTCAGGTGGGCTTTTCCACTTCCTTATCTTACAGGTATGCCTTGATTAAAACCTCCCCACCTGCAGAAGTCTCTGCCACCCACTGAATTGCTACAAAAGTTAAAATAGGTACAAAGTGATGTGCTAGAACCCTGAATTCTGAGAATTTCACTGTTTTTGCTTTAAGAAGTTATGATCCCCAGAAATAAGCCTCATTTGATCTTAAACCCTGGAAAAGACTTCCCCTGGAGTGTGATAACATTGAAATTAATGCTGTGTACTTAAGGTTATGTCACTAGGTGAATTAGGTAGAAGTGTAGACATTTTGGTTTATGAAATATTGTAATACTAGTGTCCAAAATGGAGGGTTTAGGTGTTGTTTTATAACTTCCTTTTTTACCTTTGTTGCTTCCCCTTTCTTCTCCAAAAACTTGTGTTTTCTGACATTGGTTCTAAAGTTCCGCAGTGCGGGATAAGAAAAACTGATTATTGGGTTTTATTGAAAATATCCTACGCAACATCTCCTTAATTGGACAATCTGAGGTGTAAATAATCTGGATGAGACGTGCTTGAGGCCATTTGCACCTTGTTATTAATGACAAAGCACTCTTCTGTGCCGCCAAGTTACAGATAACACTTAATAAACATTTTGAGACCGAAGAAACTCTGAAGTATTTTTACTGTGTCTTATCTCACGTGTCTGTTAAAAGAACTCCCTGGAGTTCTCTGGTCTCTCACTGAGAGACCCCAGTGCTATTCAACCTCCTCGGTGCCAATGACAGAAATAACAGCTCAGAACTGCACCCCACACACAGAAACAGAGAAGGTAACAGGGTGAGGAAAGAACTGCCAAGGCAAACGACGGTATTAAAGGGTACATAAAACTTTCCTGAGTGTAACTTTCATTAGAACATGAGTGCTGAAAAAATTAACAGAGCTCAGAGAAATACAATGTTAAGTGAGGTGGAACTTTGCTGAGTCCAGAAAGGAAACCAATACTGAACAATTTTGCTCTTAAATAATCGATTCTCTACATATGCATAGACTGTAGTTTAGAATATTGAATGTTGCTTTCATTAAGAAACACTGTAGGGTCTACTAAGGAACGATATTTTGTTAAATTCAGCTGTGTAATGGACTTGCTCTGAAATTAGCATACTAAATTCTACCTAGACTTGCATCTTAATAGAGTTCACTGAGTAAATGTGTAAATAAGAAGTTTCCATCCATCATCTCTCTGACATGGAGGCTAAAGTCACTTTTAATCTCTGCATAATAAATGGGATTAAGTTCTCTCTGCATATGGCTTTATCATGCCAGTTTACAAGAAGCAAATTCACAAATTCTCCTGACTGCCAATCTACGTTTTTCCAGTGCTTTGGCTGAAGTATGAGGTTTATCACCTCATGCAAGCACCTTTCACTCCCCCCACGAGTCACACAAACAGTCTGCACTGAGGAGGTGCTCTCTGGTGGGATTCATGGGCTACCAGCACCAGCAAAGCTTTTGATTTCTGGAAAATAGTCAAAGGGTAAATGATACTGAAAAGGAGAAGCAGGTTAAACATGCAGTTAGAAAAAAGTGAAAAGCACAAGTAAAAGGAGGGAGGAGAATGGTTTTAGAGAGAACTGAATAAAGAGTCTTTCCCCCTGAACCTTGTTGAACTCCTGGTTCAACTGAAGGCTTTGTTTAATATCTACATTTCCTCACAGTTCCTCATCTGTTTAAAATGGGAAAGATATCCTTGCTTTGTGTGATATACTGTGACCATGAGAGAGAATCACTTGCAATGACTACCAAAACATATTGTGAGCAACAAGTGCTAAAATCTTTGTTTGAAGGTTTGGTTTGGAGCCTCTCAGCACCACCATTTTTTTGTCTTCTGTCCTTCTGCTTCCTGTTGTTCCCCCACTAAATCTGTACAATGAAAATGCCATTAGGTGAACATCATAAATTTGCACCAGAATGGAAGGGAGGAAAGAGCATTCACTGTATAAGGCTGGTAAACAACTACTTGGGACAGAGCAAGACCAAACTAAGGAAATGGAACAACATGTTTAATATCCACACAGCCTTCACCCTCACCCCTCCCACCCCAAAGCTGCTTCTTCCAAGATGCAGCAGCTGTTTCATCCCTTTCTGGCTGGCAGGTACCTCATGTGCTCCCAAAAAGCTCCAGGATCCCTGGCAGAGCTCCAAGGCTGATGCCCAAGGCCACAGGGTGAAAATACCCATTCTGGTATTGTGTACCCAGCCCCAAAAGAAGGGTGGCTACAACTGGTGATTCCTGAGAGAACACAGGTAAAACCAGACAGCTAAACCAGTTCAATAACATCAGGCAGAGGCACAAGGAAGAAAAGAGGCCAAAGCTGGTACAGCTGCTTCACTTTGGTAAAACTAAAATTCTGACATCAACCAACACAACAGATGCCCAAGGTACTGCAAAGGCTTCTCCAGCTGCCAGCACCTGAAGTTCCAAAAATATTGGATCATAACTACAAGGAAGGCATTTCTACCCCAACTCTACAAAATTGTGCTGACATTTGAAGGAGGCATAAAAGCAAACCCTATTGCAATCCTCAGAAAAACATCAAGTAAGAGTCCAAAGCACATTTTTATTTATTCTTCTGTGTATGTGGGGTGGGTGTGGGGGGATTTTTTCCTTATTTTTAAAAGATCAAATTGAGTCTGAATCCCATACAATAAGATTTTTAGAATCGCCCAAATAATTAGCAAAAGAAATCCCTCCCAGTAGTATTTTGCCCATGCAAAACAGTCCATATAATGGCTCAGGTAAACCTAAGTTAAAAGCATGTGAGTATATTTGCAATTATCCACGAGAGTAGCATTTTATTAATAGACTGGGGGGGAAAACACAACAACCAAAGTTAAAACTGTGAGTTCAAATTTCTGTCAGGTCATTGAAGACAGGAAAGATTTGAACACATTTCCTCGTTTCTTTTTCATTGGGAAAAGTAATTTAAGTCATGTGCATAACAGCACTGACATTTCAATACTTTAAATCTGTTCTCCACAAGTCCAGTCTTGCTGTTTGATGTCTGTAATAAGAAAAAATTCACTATCAACTTATAATTTACTTCTTCTTTCTCTTTTCACCTGTGATTTACTGCTCAAATTCCCAAACAAACATAAAATCTGAAAACACAAAGAGACACATGTGGCACACTGTCCTCATCTGTGCAGCCACCTACAACACTGTCAAAACAGAGCTGATATTTTGGAAGTGGTTAAAGTCTCACTGTAAACAGACATGAGCCTCAAAGCTCAGACCCTGAAAGACTCTTCTAAATCACAGGAGTGCTGGACACTGGTCTCCTGCTGCACAAATGATCAGAAACAGGTTTTGTAAAAGTTCTTCATTCCCACCTCTCTTTTTTTTTTTTTTTTTTAATGGGAAAGGTGATGATTCTTACTTAACTCAGTAAAACGTTCTGAGATCAATAGGTGAAGAGGCTGATCCATGCATTTAGAAATATTACTGAGTACTTTGCAGCAGATAGCAGTGTGCCTGAAAGCATGCCAAATGCCTGGTTTCTTATTCCACAATTTAGAACGAGCCACTGAATTCTGCAGGATCATGATTAAACTTTTAAATGTCACATCTACTAAACAGCAATATCAGTCAGATATTGAGACACAGTTATATGAGCTTAGCTCACATCAGTGAATGAATTATACAACTCTTTCCCCATAATTTGTTTCAATAGGAGATGTACACCTCATAGCTACAGTCAATCACTGTGTTCCTCACTTAAGGAGTGTGAAAAATAAACAGTCTTTATTCAGCTCCACTTCAGGAAAAAAGAACACATGTATTATACACACTGAACAGCACAAGGTATTATCTCTGTACTCATCAGCTCCTTGGAATGCCAGGCCTACACAAATCAATATCAATGATGCCAGACTGAGCTTGACCTGTTTGCACATTCCCAAAGGACTGCAGCCCACGCAAGGGACCCAGTTTGTGAAGAACCACAGCCTATGGCACGGACACATGCTGGAGAAACTCATGGAGGACAGTCTCCTGTGGGAGAGACCCCACACTGGAGCAAGGAAAGGTGGGAGAAATCCTCCCCCTGAGGAGGAAGGAGTGGCAGAGACCACTCGTGATGGACTGACCATGGCCCCTGTTCCCTGCGCTGTGGGGGGGAAGGTGGAGAAAATCATGAGTGAAATGGAGCCATGAAGAAGGGAGGGGTGAGGAGAAGGTGTTTTTAAGATTTGGGTTTATTTCTCATTATCCAACCCTGATTTGGATGGTGATAAACTGATTACCCAGAACTGAGCCTGTTTTCCTCTGACAATAACTGAGTGATCTCTCACTGTGTTCTCAGCCCCTGCCCAGCTGAGGAGGGCAGTGACACAGTGGCTTTGGTGCCCAGCCAGGGTCAGCCAGCCCAGCCCCACAGGAATTCTGTCCTACAGACTCTACACAAGGTCAAGAAATGATGAGCTGCTAATTATGAGACTGAAACAGGTGAAGCAAGGCTATTTTGTTAGATCCTAAATTTGTATTAAGGCATTTTTTTACTTCATTAAGGGGTTTTTTTACTTCATTATAAATTTATCTAAGTTAATGCCTTTCTTATTATGCAGTACTTGTCAGATTTGGACAGACAAACCATAGGATATAGTTCATAACATCCCCTTGCAGTACCACAGCATTTGTAAATATCAAAAATCAATCAAATGAGAGGTTGGCTGGCACAATGTTCTCAGTCAAAGATCAGAGCCTTAATCTGATTTCTGGAAACAACCACAAAAATCTGTCTTAGAGCAAGGGGCAAAGACAATGTTTAACTTTCTACAGGAAATACTCACTTCCATGGCAGAGATGGACATATTTCTACAACTATGCTCACTGCCAGTCAAGAGTAGTTCAGGCCAAATTGTCAGAAAGTATTCAGATCCAAATTGCCCTAAATTGATTCAACTGTGTTGTAGCCCAGGTCTGCCTTTCTCTAGCCCCACTGCTCATCCTCAGGCAGAGCTGGCCAGCAAAAAGCCTTTTACCAGGACAACTCATCTCTGCTCACACCACTACAGCCTCCCCCCAGAGTGCCTACTTTTCTGCCTCGTCAATGACAAATGAAGGAACATCCCACAGATAAATCACATATAACAAAGGCTGGTTCTCCTTATAGAAAGGCTGTACTCTGAACACCTGCTGACACTTTAAAGAAATGAAACTCCCTTTCAAATGGAAAAAAAAAAACCAGAGGTACCTCGATGCTTTAAGCAACTTTTCCAAAGACCTAAATGTTGAATCAGAAAGTGATGAAACACATCAAGAAAGTCCTACTCAGTTGAAACAGTACATGCCCCCTTCTGAACAGCCTTCAAGGAGCAAAAATAAAATCTGTTAGTTTTGTCTGAAAACACAGCAAGTTGTTTTCTTTCTTTTAAGTCCATTTGATGACAGTAACAAACCTCCACAGGAGTGTTCTGAGATCTTCCTTGGGCAAAATCCACAAGTTAGTGTATTTAGAGCTACTGCACAACAGAAGGGGAACAGGAAAGATCTCTCTTAACATCTTCCAGAAGTCAAATTCAGACTTTGATTTGGGGCAGGTGCATTTACATGCTAGGAACAATTTCTACTTCTATACATAAAATTAGCAGCAAGGAAAGCCTTAGAAATGCAGACAAAAAAACCCACCTGACCTTGAGAAGTAAAGGTCATTCAAACTCTGCTGGACTGCAATGCTTTCATCTTATGATAGGGAGGCCTACAAATGGAAGACTGTGTCAAAATCTGCTCTGAGCCACTGTAAGGCTGGAGCAATTCTTTTTACATTTCAGTGTAAAAACAACATCTGGAGCAGTGACCTTCAGCCTTCTTTGCCAGGCACACATCACAGCCCCTCCATGAAGGTGCCTCTATGGAGCACCATTAGCACTGCAGGAAGCAGAGATCCCAGAGGCTCCCTCGGGTTTCACCATCTTCCCTTCCCTCCCGCTGCTCTCTGATTGTGCTTTTAAAGGAAGGACACTAACAGCAAGGATGTCTCTCATTAAAGGCATAAATGCCTTCCAATTGCTGCTGGCTTTGTGTGTCCTTGCATTTTTAAAGCATTGAGTGAAGGGTTAAAATGCACAGACCTAACTAATAATTGGAGCTATATGAGTGAATTTCTGGGCTTGTTCCTAAGCAGTAATTTTTTGTCTGACTGACAAGGTCCTTCTCTCTCCGAGTAGCAGGGTCACAGAAGCCATCAGTCAATTACCCTTTCCCAGTCCAATGACTGCCTTTTCACCTCTCCGACCAGAAGGACTTAGCAGTGTTATTCACACTTCCACGAGTGCAAAGCTCTTCATGATCTTTCTGGATAAGAGATATGCTGCAGATAAAAGCCAGAACCCTCATGATGTGCTGCTCCCTTTTCTGAACACTTGCACTGCTCCACCATAGCACAAGTGGAGTTAAAAAGTCACCAAACGCCTGTTTATTCTTATTTCCTCCTCAGCTGCTTTTATTTTCCCTCTTCTGCAGTGGCATCAGAGACTTCAATAAAGGGAAGTAGGGGGGAAAAACCACTTAGCAGTATATGCATGCCTGGCTCCATTTTCCTTACCAGAACTACATTAGGGATGAGTTTAGGCATAAACTCTTTTCATTAGTTCTACAAAAAGTAGAGATGCTAAGTAACATTGGTCCAAAGATACTCAATTTACAAGCCACAGCTCATCAAAGATTATGTTACATCTATAAAGAGTGGACATAGAAATAAAATAGTTGCATGAAGCCAGAGCCCTTAACCAATGGGAGACAGTGGTAAGAGCTGAATTACAAGTCATGGGTAATGAATTATTGTCTTTATTCTAATGCTGTGCACTTTAGTAAGTGGGCACTTACAGCACTTACAAAAGGAAGTTTAATGCAACTTTTCCAGAGTTATAGCTTTAAAGCTTAATCACCAGGACAGCTAACAAAATCCTCACTCCCAGTAAGTCTTCCCGTACAGTGGAAGACAATGGAGAGAATGGAGATAATTAGTCAATTGCAGACTATATTTGATGGTAGAAGATTTTGGAATTAGCCGATCCAAACCACTCACAAAGCTTGACATTTCTCATAAGTGTCATGAGAGGAAACTGTTTGTGACTTTTTCATTTGAGAAGGTAACTCTTGTTTTGCATAATCACCTTCCTCTTTGTTGCTTCCACATTGTTCTGGCATCACTGATCCGAGAGGTACCCATTATTTTAAACTGCTCTATGCATATGGTTTCAATGATGTGGAATGGCTATTTCATTTACATAAAGGTCAAAAGCAGAGGTGAGCAAAGTGCTGCAAACACAGAGCTGACTGGGCTCTCTGCTTCTATTTTCTTTGAAAGGCAAGACTCTCTCCAGGTAGAAGCAATATTGAACACTTAATCGCCCCAGGTGGAATTAACAATTTCTTCGGCAATAATAGATTAAACATAGTTGTAAGTCTATTCTATCATCATAGGAATTACCCAAGCACAGCTTTTGGCTCTGTTCACAGCATAACTGGAGTGATCTGTTGGTGTCTCAGGCTTACAAACCGGCTGTTATGTGCAAACCTGCAATTCAGATTGTGTGTAAGGGGGCTGGGAAGCCGTGTGACCATGACTAACTCTATGCTGAAGCCAGCAGAGGCTGTAGAGAAAGTGAGCAGATTGCAGAAGTTTTCAGTGTGGATTTTTAACATCCTTGAGGCCACTCTGAAGCCAAACCCCTGTGCTGTGTGACCGTCAGGAGCCTTGTCACTTCTGGAGTGCAAAGCAGCTTTAGCATGAAGGCAGTAAATACAGACTGGTAACATTTACTGCCTTGAAGGCAATCAGTCTTCACTGCAAGCAATTTGTGTCACTGACCTCATTTCCAAAGCTTTACTTTTTACAGGTCATCATAATCTAGTTCCTTTTCTTCTCTTCATAAAGGAAAGTGTGTTTATAAAGATGCTGCTGGGTCTTGGGTCACTCCCAAATGGTGCTAGACACTCTGTGGACAGCATGTCACACTGCCCCATGGCACAGAGACACAGCAAGCTGGGGGCAGGACTAACCAAGCCTGCTAAGTGCCAGGTGTACAGTGATAAACTCTCCACACTGACACAGAAGTGCTTGTGTCAAGGTGAACGCTAATAGTGCTCTCAGTGCCAGTAGGTAATCAAACCCCAGGGTGTGGAAGGGTCATATAGGCCATGGCCAGACCAACGAATGCCTGATTTGTCACATCACTATTAAATATATGGTGTTTTCACCCTTCAGAAGCAGTTTTCTCCCCACCATCACCACAAGAGCAGAATGAAAGAGGACAGAGAGTTCCTTGCTGCAGCTAAGGAGGATAGTGAGACTATCTCTAAACAAAGCCACAAAGCTGCTTCTAATTCCTGCCCAGTATTAGTCAACCTGCAGATAATCACATCAGCGAGGTGTGACTTCCTTCACATCAGTAGGAAACTCATCCTTAAGCAGGAGAAGTAGATTAGCAGGAGAACTCTGCTACTCCTCTTCTTGTAAGCTTTGAGAGTTTATGCACATAGCAGGTGACCTATTCCTCATCACAGACATGCAAATGCCAGACATCAAAGAACACCTCTAACTGAATTCTCAGCATAATTAATTTTCACCAGAAACTGGTTTAACCTTTTAATCCATCTAAGCTAATAGATAGTAATGGCCTTCATTATTGCAACATCAGAACAGCTCCCAGTCTTTTCAGATGAAGGCCTGTCACACATTTTGTGAGGTAAGGAACTACAAACTACCCTCCTGTACCGGGGCAAAGCACCAGGCAAATGCCAACTAAATAAACTTTTCAATTTTATGTATGAAACTGTGCCTGATAAGGCCACCATTTCTTCCAGAGAAACAAGTTGTGGAAGTTTCAACTGCCATTGCACACAAAACATCGAGTCCTTCTCCACCACCCACTCAGGAAAGATGCTCAGGGAGCTGAGAAAAGCCAGAAAGGGCTCTTTGCCCCTGAGAGAGATCTCCTGGTTCTTAAAGTGCTAAGTGGCAGTGGCAGTCTGGCAGCATCCTCACAGCTCCAAGTGGGCTTGAACCAAAACTTCAGGTCTAAAAAAAACCTGAATTCCCTGTGGCCCCATGAGTCAGCGTGGGGAATTCGAAACAGGATTCAAATTCAAATTTACGAGTTTGATGGCTGATATAATGAAGCAAACCAGTGCCTCTGACCTGAATTTCTTAAGAGCCACAGTCCAAGGCTGCCTGCTGAGCTGAGCAGCTCAGGTACAGCACAGATGTTGCAGGGAGCCATCGATCCCCTTTGTCAGGAGCAGGCAAAAAGCGTTTGCATATCACCAGGCAGCACTCAGCAGTAATCTGCTCTCTACATCTTTTACTTTCAACAGCAGAAAAATTCACTGGAGTAATTCAAAGTTAGAAGAAGTTGTAAAGGGTCAAATGAAAATGCCCACCCAATATCACACCTCTAATTTCTTTAGTGAATCACAATGCATAAGGGGATTTCTGTTGTCTTCCAAGTCTGACAGCAGAGATTGGATTTATGCAAATTATAAGGTTAAAATAATTAGAGATAGGTCAAAGGTATAAATCAAACAACCAGAGCTGACATGTCTAAAATTCTGCATGCTAAACAATCAAGGTGTTTAAAGCCAAAGCATTTATTGGTGCTTATTTATATAGAACAAAATTTAAGGAAGGATTCGCTAAACTATCTGGTTGTTGAGAATGCACTAACATTTTTTGTCTGTACATTTTACAGATCTCACAAGGGAAGACAGAGTCTTGCTCTCATCTGCATTTCTGCAGCAGAATTAACACCTAAGGAGTTGCAGGTGAAAATTTCATTCCCCTTCCTCATCCCAAATTTAAACACAGCAAGCAGAAAACCACCCAAGAATTGGATTATCACAGATCTGTAAAACAGGCATGTCTCAGCCATAACTCAGCAATGCACGCACCAAGTGGAGGAAAGGATGGAAGAAACAAAATCCCAATTTAAACAAGTTAATAAAAAGTTACAACCCTATTTTTTCCAAAATTACAAGTGGGATTCCCTTTCTGTGGTAAGGTCACTGTTGCCTGAAAGGAAGAAGGAAAAAATGCAAACAAACAACAAAAAAACTCACCCACAACATTTTTTCTTGAAAACTGAAATGCTTTTGTCTAACATGCCCATTCACCAGGAGCTCCTTGGAATGGGTGGATGAGTCCTGCATCAAACCAGGGATTTCAACACATATTTTTCAGGTTTGGACTTGGACATCTCTTGAAAGAAAAAAGCTCTTTTGTGGGTGACTGTAGTGAAAAATCATTTGCTGTGGAGTAAACTTAGTGATATCTCATTTATATCTGGATCCCTTGTTTTAGCAATGTCCTATGAATAGAGATGGAAATAAGGAGACACATATTTCAGCTACACCTTTGTTATCTGAAATAAGACACATCATGGCCAATATGGGATAACTAATATTCCTCTTGGTTAGCTTATGAGTAGAGGTTCACATAGCATTAAACATTCCATGGAAGAAAACAGATCCCTGCATGTTTCATGGTGAAATAAATTACCAAATAGACCTGTACATTGACTTTTGATAGGTAACATAGTAAATAAATGAATAGATAAATGCATCATTTAGTAGTGAAGTTTTAGTCCTTGCACTTCTCAAGTGAAGAGGGGAGGGAAAACAGAACCTGAGTATACTTTAATTTTTTTTTTTTACCCACATCACGCTTGAAATATCAGTGACTGATAATGGCCTACATTTCCTAGCAAAGAAATGGAGCCTTTTCCACACCCTGAATGAAGTGGCACTCGTGAGGTTTGCTCTCTTCCATCTCACAGTATGGCAGAGTAATTTTGCTTATACCTGATCCATTTTGTTTCCTCAGTTCCATTTCCTTTTTCCCCCCATTCATCTCTGTGCTCTCCTTCTACTTAAAAATTCATTTGTTGTGCTCCATAGTTCATTAAAATGTTCCTTGCTTCAAAACCACTTTAAAATACATTTTACATATTTACTGCTCCTTAAGTTAGTTTAAGTCACTTTTTGTCTTACAGCTTTGAAGTGACCTCGTTTCCCCTCAGATGACTTTCCCTATGACTAAAGTCCATTTAACACAATATGCACACATAGCAATGTAGGGAAATTACAGAAAAATTCTGGCAAAGACTCCATATCAGCAAGGGAGTGCTCGTGCTGGAGCAATGTGAAAGCAATCTGTGTGTATTACAAATATCCTTTCCTTTCATTTTCCTGACATTGGAAGAATTTGTTTGGAATTGAGCTGGGCAAATGGTTCACAATTAATTATTTACTTCATTAATGTAATCTCTTTGTGTTTGAATTACTTGCAAACTATTTACAATCTTCTCATTAATTATTTGAAATAATTTGATAAATAATTTCATGATCCACCCACGTGCACAAGCCAAGCTTTGTAAATACAAGCTGTTTGGAATAAACAATGCTGAGCATATTTCTGCCTTTTTGAGGCACTATTTTATAATTATAACCATTATTCTAAGGCAGAAAAGGTCCACTTAAAAAAAAAAATTCAAAAATGTACAAATTAATTCAGTTGAGAAATAATTTCTATTTAGTATAAAAAACAAGTATATAATTTAGATACATAAAATTCATATAATTACATTTAATTGTCCTTTGAAAAAATTACATGTATAATTGATGAGGTAGAGGCACATGTGTTTATAAGAACCATTTTTCCTTTTCCCAGATAAAGAAAGGCAGCTGAGAAGAAATATCTTATAAGATACTTCAGGGATGCCATTCTTAAAATATTAACGGTACTTTATTTACTACAGCAACATCCTTAGCAGCACTATAATAAAAGCTCTGTCTGTGGTTCCATTCTTTATCCTGACTTCAAAACTTTTATGTACAGCACTCCTAACACTGTGCTGTGGTTTAAAATTTAGCTTGGAAATTAAATCTAAGAGAGAGAAAAGTTGCTCACTTGTTTTGTTTGGTAGGTTTTTTTGGTTTTTTTTACTATTTAGGTACTAAAAGGCAGTAATTCAAAGGTATTTACAGATGTGTAGAGACAGTTTGCACCTCCCTCCTGGAGGCCATTCTGGTTTTCTTCAGTCAGCAGCTGCTCACTGATGTCGAAAGCCGAAACGCTCAGCATATGACTCCAAAGGCAGAAGCCAGATCGATCCCTCCAAACCAATTTTGTTCTTGATTTTTTTTAAAGGGAGCAATTCGAGCCATTGGAGTATTTCAGAACCAGACAGGACAAAATCCTGAGCAACCCTTGATCTGATGTTTTTAGTTCTGTGTGGGGGAGGAGTCTGGACCAGATGGCCCTCAGAGGTCCCTTCCAAACTGTGTTTTTCTAAGATGCTGCAAGTTCACAACCTCCATGGGAAGGAGCTGCATTTGGAAAGGGTTGAGGCTTTCATTCTAAACTTGTTACAATTTATTTTTTTTTAATGGGGTTAAGCAGTATCTCTTTAAAAAGTTAATTCAGCTACTATTTTTCTTCTGCAAAAGTATAGTAAACTCCTATTAAAGACTTGTTTTGTTGGTTTGTTTGATTTTGGTTTTGTTTTTTTTAAACTTAAATAGGCTGTAGACCACAAGTTTATGCAAGATTAAAAGCTTTGAATAGTTTGATTGAAAGAATTAATAACTGTTATTTCCCAAATGGAGACATTTGATTTGGAATGCTTGTAAAATACTTTGCTTTGCTACAGCACCTAAAATCCAAGATTCTGAATGCCTTTGCTGACATTTATTTCTCTCTTCAAATACTTCTCTATGAAGGGTGAGAACTGAGGTTAAGAGAGACTCAAAATACACCAGTGAGAGACTCCATGGCATTTCCAACCTCCCATTCTTCTGCTCTAGGCACTGGAATTATTCCCACACTCCAGCTCAACACCTGCACTGGTATGATAAACCTTTGGAGCTACTGTAGTCAATCAAGTTAATGACACACATTTTAGACAGTGCTTTAACTAAGCCACCAAGGCTATGGAGCAGCAGTTAGTCTACAGATGCAACAATTCAGGCAGGTTTATAAGGTCCCTAAATGTATATTTACAAGACAAATGGTAATAGGCTCATCACACACCACACAGAGAAAGCAGCAGCCACCAGCCATTGCTGAGACTTAGTGCAACTCCAGCCGACAGCACCAGTTGCAGGATGGGTCATTTTTGCCATTATGGGCCATTTTTGCCATTAAGACAACCTTGATGCAGCTCTGTGCCAGTAAATCTGATCACTCTGAATGTGGTTCTGCACCAGCATTGCACCTGAGCCTACTCTGCTTCCCAGGCAGGTCAGACCCCATCCCACTCCATCCCATCCCATCCCATCCCGTCCCATCCCATCCCATCCCAACTCATCCCATCCCATCCCATCCCGTCCCATCCCATCCCATCCCATCCCACCCCATCCCCATCCCCATCCCCATCCCCATC
>VZRZ01000461.1:348486-380369 GCA_013398175.1 Climacteris rufus
TCCCGTCCCATCCCATCCCATCCCATCCCAACCCATCCCATCCCATCCCATCCCTCTCAGTGCCAATCTGCACCACCACTGCCCAGCTTTGTTGGAGACTGCTCTGGACGCAGATAAAACCCAAGGCAAACGTGTTCAGATAAGGGGAAAGAGCAGCACAGGAGTTCCCACAGTGTCACTGTTGCACAGGCCAGTTCTCCTGCCAAGCAGGACAGTTTATTTCATCTCCTGGCCATTCCTCAGGGAGATGTGAGTCTGAATTCCTCAGCTGCACAGTTCACTTACAGCTGCCACCACAGGCTGGATGCTTTGCCAGGCTGTTCCCTAAGGGTGCCCATAGAGGTCTTCTGGAGGGAATTCAAGTCTAGAGCTGACATGACAGATGAGAGCATTTTTTTACTTTGTTTTCAAGAAGCTCTTTAATTGGAAGAGCTACCAGAATAGGCTTGAGCGTCAGAGTGTTTTCACACCACAACACAAATTTGAAAACACACAAACCAACCTGGAATTACCAATGTGGAACTTCATCTCAAGCTTCTCTATTTTCTTTCTTCCTTGACTTACTACAGTGCATTATCCTCCTAACAGCCTCAGATATTTCACACATTGAGAATATTGGACATCCAAACTCCATTTGCAGTTCTCTCTCGTACAAGGGTTCGCTTTTTTTACATTTACTGCTTCTTTTTTCTGTATTTGAAAGCCACCTCAACACTCTAAAGAGCTCACTGGGGTACCTGGAGCTAGACAATACATCTGTGGAACAGAGGCAGAGATTCTCTAGGTGACACATAGTCATGTCAGCATGTGCTGTTGTCAGCACTAGAACTAAATTATTCAAGACCCACATAAAAGTTACTTTGGACACCAAGACATGTCTAGGTCTTACATTTGAAAAAAGATTCTAGAGGGCAAAAATAATATTTCTCGTCTGCATAAATGGTCATGTGAAGCAGAATGTTTATACAGCACCTGGTATCCTCAGGGTAAAGATTAAAGCTAAATGTGCTTTCTGGAATACCAACCTCTCTTCTCAGGTCAAAAATGGCAAGTACAGAAATAAAACAAAAATAAGGATTCTCCCCTTGCTATCGGACACCAAAAGAGTGACTATTGAGTCACAACACTTTTAAAGCAAAAAGAAACTCTGAAAATGAGCAGAAGGACTTCATTTTCTTTCCCTTAGAATACTAACCAGCTTACAGTTCGGCTGGACAAACTACACCCAGCCTAATGATTCAAAGACTAATTAGAACATTTACTTTACAGCCCATTTGCTGCAGCAACAATGAAGCATTATGTAGATATACTTCCTCATGCAGGGGCCAGGAAGGACATACTGTTGACAGAATTTTAAATGAAAGGGAAAATGAAATTTCCATTAAACCCTCTCATAAGCAGATCAGCTTGCATTCATTCCTGTAAAGGCTCAGTACTCCAGCCCTGATCAGCAAAATACTGAGCCCCTAAAGATTGAGTGTAAGCGGCCTCAGCATTTTCAGCTTTTACAGTGCTCACATCTGTAAGTTAAGCACACAGTTAAATGATTTCAGAGCAGAGCCTGGTACCCCTGTCTGTGACTCCAGCAGTTTGAACAGTATCCATTAGCCTGGGCATTCAGAGAAGAAAGTAGAGAGAAGCTAATTGCACTGCAATTTATGTTCCTTCTTTTCTCTTGCATTGTAGACAGAATTTCTTATCATTTCTTATTACCTGTAAAAAGGGGATAACTTGAAAGTTTAAGCTGTCCAACACAAACCTGTCTGTTCCTGTAATAGCTAAATTTTGTAAATGCTACTGTTATGCACAGGCTCACTCTAAAATTCAGAAAATGCTGGAATATGTGCATTTTAATATTGCTTTTTAAACTAGATAATTAGCTCTCATATACCTTTTTTTTTTTTTTTTTTTGGACCATTGTGTCACTAAAAGATTAACTTCATTAGAGGAGAGATCTGGCACACAAAACCAGATTCTGTATCTGTCATTGCCTAATGACTGCTCTTATTTATGTTTGGATGAGGTACACCCATAAAACTTCCTAGATCTTCTCTTCTTCTGCACTGCCCTTTGTGGAATAAGCACAGGCTACTGGCTGTATTTTTTTTCCACGTTTGGTCAAATAGCCCCACCAACACTTGTGCTGGCACAGCTGAGGAGGTGCCATGGAAGGGGAATGAGAACCTGGAGGGTAGAAGTCAGCATCTCCTTAAATCAGAGCTGCTCCTGCAAAGTCAGTAAAGGAAATCTTAGTGCTAAGCTGTAGAAAACAGGTAGGCTGCAAACAAGAATAATTTTTATGGGCCAGACCCTGCTGTTTTTACTCATGTTGGAAGTCCTAGTGTCATTAAATGTAACTGTATGTGTGAATTAAGAAAGCAGGGTTTGAATTTTTATTTATGAGGTCTCCTGTGCAATAACCCTGAATGGAAACGCGTTTGTTAAGTTTTAAATGCACTCCAGGTTTTATCATTACAAGAGTGGCACTGCCTTCACATGGCTTTTCTGCAAAATAAATATACTGTCTGCCATAAACACAGACTTTTCATTTCAACTCCTCATTACCGCATCTTCAGATTTTTTAATCCGCAATGCAAATAGCCAGGTTGGTGGTCATTACACTCTATTTTTTTATATCTTCTTGAGCTTAATTTAAAACAGAAACAATGCTGTCTTGTGTACATTGGGGTTTGATGTCCTAAATAGACTTTTAGTGTAGATGCTTATTCTGACTCCATTATTTTCCCTTTCACCCTAAATAAAGTTTTCCCAGATCACTGTTGCTACTGCAGAGAAATAGATTTTCTATTTTGCCTTGAAAGAAATGTGAAAAAGGAAAATGCTGATGGCACAAGAAGCAATTTGAATCCTATGATAGAAAACATAGCCTTAGCAGACAATGCACAGTAATAAATAATAGTATAGGAACAGTGGGGTTTTTTGTTATCAGAAGAGAAATGCAAGGCACACATTTTTAAACAAATAAATGTTTCCTTTTGCCCTTTTTTTGGTAGTAAGAGAAAGGTGATAGAAGGTAAGACAGTAGACCTGCAAAATAACATGCCCTGTCTATCATTCAGTAGCTACAGAATTGGTTTTGTTTTTTAATAATGTGCATTGGTTCCACTGTTGTACAGACCACACAGAAAGGACGGGAGACAGATAGAGGTCAGGCACGATTACAACCAGTCATTTTCCTCAAGGTGTCTGGGTACCCTTTGCTGTTATTTCCATTGTCATTATCCTGTGTGTGGAATAGCAAAGGAAAAGCTGTACATCTTACTCCTGTGAATGTGTTGGGCTGTTTGTTTTAGGCTTTGCTACAAGTAAATCAGATTTAGTAGAAGTGATTCACCAGGTACATATTCTTCCTTAAGTATAATAGCACAATACAAGACTGTGGAGTTTCAGGGATGACAAAGCATACATTAAGTGTTATCCAAGAGGATAGTTCGTGTCCTGTGTGACTACCAGAGCTTATTACATTGCTCTTGATGTAACAGGGTGAATTTAAAACTTTGTGAAGTGCTGCCTTGTGACTGGCAAACTACTTCTGACAGGAAGCTGAAAGCTGCAGCTATTTGATGGCTCTTTGGTGACCTTTCAGAAGAGAAAGGATGGCCTCAGTCCAAGTTATAGCACACAGACATCCATATCACTACCAGGAGCAGCTTCTAGTCTGAGGGAGAATGAGTTCAATCATTCTTGTGGGCAGGGATTTCCCAGTCAGACCCCATCTTTCAGAATTGCTAATCACAGCCCAGCTATATTTTCTCCTTCCTTTTCTTGATATTACAACCCAGACTGTAAGCTCCACGGCTAATGATGATGAGATGCACAGATGATGATGATGCACAGATCACTGGGCAATACCATTTTTCTCATCTAACTTCTTATGCAAATGATCATAGAGAAAAATCAGCTATTATTGCTTATGAGTATTATTGCCACCAAAGTACAACAGAAAGTGAACACAAACAAACAAACAGATTCATCTCAAACAGACTCACAGTTTGCTGTAATCAGGCCTTTTGAAAGGGTCCACATTACTGAAGCAAAACCTCATTCAGAGCTGATTTGTAAGTCACACCATTTCTGTGCTGCAAACAGCCAGTTAAATGTCAATAGAGAGGAATATTAAAAGAAGTTTATGCTTGTGCTACAGAGAGTACATCACTTCTTTGGCTGTCAGGAACTGCCATATGTGAAATTACCTTTGTGGGCCAAAATGCAGTCACTAAATCTTTACCCACACAACCCACAGACAAGAAAGAATGCCCACCCCACCCCCCAAACCCAGCCAGTCAATTAACAGAAATGCTTGTTCTGTCTTTGGCTGTAAGAAAAATTCCTGTTTCTTTTGAATCCCTCTGTGATTTTTTGCAGATATTTTCCCTTTCCCAGACTTAGCTGGCACACTCTGTGCTCTCTGACTGTCACCTGCCCCAGGTGGGGGCCACATCTCCACAGTACATTAGGTAGGGACTGCAAAGCAGCTCTGCACTGTATAATAGAAGTTATTATTCCCATTATTATTTTTAATGCACAGCTAACTGTAGAACACAGGAATATGCTGACAGCACATGTCTAATCACCACTGTTGCAAGTAAATAGGCTTTGTTACAATGACCATACACATCAGCTCTTTTGTTCTAATTATCACCAACTATTTCCTGCATCAGAAAGAAACAGGTCATCTAAACCAAAAAATACTGTAATCAGTGGAAATCAGCTCTCTCTTGCAGTTGAGTTTATTTCTTTGAACATGAACAGGAAGGAAAATACAGGAGTGACACACCAGGAGAAGAGCTTACACGGTGTCTTTTTAATGGAGTCAGTATCCAGTGTATATAGACTGGAAAATATGCAAAGGCACACAATGCAGGACACTGTGAAGAGTCTGCTTGGAAAGCACAGGCCAGCAGTGACCATTAGGTCATCTTATTGAAGATGAAAAATGGCTTGGTTTTGAAATAAAAGCCAGTTGCATCCTATTTAATATCTTGATGCGGTTGCAGGAACACAGAAGCAAAATACAAAAGCTAAAGTACAACTATAAATACACAAGGAAACAGCAACATGAGAATACTTCCTAAGTACATTAGTAATAAGTAGAAAGAGACAGTCTGGGAAAGAAATCAAGCAACAGAAATGTTCTGTGCTGGTTTGGTTCAAACTTAGATACATTCATGATTTACCTTTGAAGTCAGAGGGGCAGGCAAGTGTCTAACAACAGTAAAAAGCAGCCTATAAAAAAGCAAGCTCCCTAAAAGTCAGCCTGACTTGTTTCTAGGACAGGTTAATAGGCTTCTGAGCTCAGGATTAGTTTTAGATTAACCTCAGAAAAGCTTTTTACACAATCTCTTGTGATATTGTCAAAAATGAGCTAAGCTGGCACAATCTCGATGAAGTTATTGTACAAGTACTAAAAAAATGTCAGTAAAATTGTTGGTGAACTGCCAAAAGGAAACCATGCATTGAGCAAAGCTCCTGCAAGAGCCTAAGCCGAGCTCAGTGCTGTTCAGCATTTTTATGAATGACTTCAATGATGAAATAAAACACACAGTAATTAAATTTGCAGATAATATCAAGCTGGAAGGATGCATTGGGACTGTTGAGGACAGGATTAAAATTCAAAACTTATCTAAACAAACTGAAGATACAAATAAGATACAATTCAGGGAAAACCAGTGCAATATACTGTACTTATGTACAAATCATCTGTTGTGCACACACAACACCTAATAACACAGCAATTAATTAGGAAAAAAAAAGATTGGAGGATAAAGGATTGCTAATGGAACATGACTCAGTATTTTGCTCATAAAATTACCCTCCTACAAGGGCATGAGATGAAGATGTCACACACAGAATATATGAAGCAGTCCTCAGCAGGCCACAGCCTGAGGCTGGAGCACTGTAGGGAGTTTAATTCACTGAACTTCCAGAAAGAAATGAGTCAGGTGGACAGCTGAGAGCAGCAGGAACAATCAAAGGTTTGAAAACACCTTCTGAGAGGAAAGGATGAGAGAATTGGGTTTGTTTAACTCAGCCAAGACTCAAGGAGACCTAACAACAGCCTTCAAATAACAGAGAAGTTTTGCAAGGGGTTACTCGTACTGCCCTCTCTGCTAATATGCTTAAATTGCAGGCAGGTATATTTAAGGACAAATCAGACAAACTTTAGTCAGGAATTACTTGAGAGGGCTGAGGGATCTCTCAGAATACCTTCCAATCCTGTCTGCTGCTGCTCTTGTCTTCTCAACATTGTTTTTCAAACCTCCTGCCCATGAAAATCTAAGAAAAAACAACAAAAATTTTACTATGATAATTTATTTTTAAATTATATCAAAGGGTAAAATTTCCAGAGTTATTTTAGGTGAACTTCAGAAAACAATTCACCTTTAAGTTGCCAAAGATCAGCTGTCATTTTTAGGCTAAACAATGGTACACAGGCCTAAAAAGGGAAATTATTGCAATTGCTGCAGTTATGCAATTGGAGCAAGGACACGTTTGAGGGAGTGAACGACAGACTCTAGATATTTTGATCGTTTTATTGTCATCTATCTGCTCATTTTAAAAGTTTACACAAAATATCAAGGGTACATTACAGAGGAAACTTTGCCCAGAGCTTGTCCAGATAAAGTTTTCACTAAACAGATGGCGGTGATAATGAAGCTTTGCACGATGAAAGGTAATTAACCTGCTCAAGTGCTCATGACAGGATCCTTGATGCAACATCTAAGGGCCTGAAGGTAGAAAGGCAGAAATGAGCAGTAGTTTGAATTCTCAGGTGTAGGATGCCAGGAAGCTGGACAGCATCACAGGCTGTTTGCTCACCTGCATGGAGCGCTGCATTCACAGGAATACTCAGGGCTCAGCCAATCAGTCAGAAGCTGGACAAGGTACAACTTTAGGTCTGGTCCTGAAAAATGGGATCAGAAAGCATTCCCAGATCCATTCCTGGATCTTTGGTGACCAGCTGTACCTTGGGGTGCCAAGAGCCCTGGAAAGATCAGAGTGGCCACACACCAGTAAGAGCAGCAGCCACTGGGGAACAGCCAACTCTGAGCATTTTAGCTCATCTTTCTCTCAGCAAAATGTTAAGAATGAAAACATTTGGTTGGTTCAGCAGAATGTTCAGTTTGCCCTACTCATTACTTTGAGTCTGCTGCCTTTTAAATACCCTTTGGTAAAGTTAATTGAAGCATCCTTTTCACTTCATTTTATGCAGACAAAACAGGACTGGCCTCACTATCATTCATCTATTACGTTTTCCCATATTAATTTCCTCTTAGCACTGCTTCAAATATCCTGACATTTACTTCTCCAGCAATTGTTTTGATATTTCTTCATCATTTTAGTTGCTCTCTTTAGGACCTTTTCTATTATTTCATGTGCTTTTTGAGATAGAATGCTGAGATTGAACACTTTAATACAGGCAAAGGTGTACCATAAATTCCTGTAATGATACTTGTTTTGTCTTAATACAATCTAACATCTCCATTTCTTTCTAGACTGCACTGAACTGCAGCCTTCTCTATGCTGTTCCCTGCAATGACCAAGTATTTTTCTTGGAGTTGTTACAGCTAATTTAGAATCTATCAGGCAGTATGATTAGTTCCAATTGTCCCTTCAGCATCAGTTACCATCAGCTGTCTACCCTGAAGCTCAGCTGTCATTTATCACTGAATGCTCAATCACCGTTTGATCCTTCTGCATTCTTCGTATCTCTTATAGCTAACAAGCCCCATGTAATTTCACCTTGTCAGCAACAAAAAAAAAAAAGTACTATTTATTGCCTTTCCAGACAATTTTCACAAGTTTCACTATGGATCCTTACATTAATCTTTTTCTCCAGTCCTTATTTCTCACCTTCTTAGAGCTCCCTAATCCGCAAGAGAACTTCCTTCATATACTGAGATAATTTTTTTTTGAGTGACTTTATCCACATAAACTGTATTTACCATTGTAGCTACAAGATTTCCTGTCTTCAAGTAATGAAAGAATTCTAATAGACTGCAAAGATAATGTTTTCTTTAACAGGAACTATTTCGATTCATTCTTTGATAACACCTTTATCGAAATGATTCATAAAACTCCATACCAGCATGATCTCTACATTTCTTGCAGGTTCTAGTCACAAGGCTAAGACTCTCTCAAACCATTTGTACTCCCCACATCTTCCACTCTTCCCTTTATCTGTTTGCTTTATCTTTATGTTTGCCTTTCACTTAGATTTTCAACTATTTGAGGATGGCTTTTACTCTTTTTTATATTTGGACAGTGTATAGCATGGTAAAACTGGAGCCCACACATACAAGAAGTACCTTGCAAAGACAATAGTGACTTATTGCATGGAAAATGTTTCAAATAAAGTGATTTACTGCTTATCAAGTGCAAAAAGACATTTCTATATCTTCTGCTCAGGTACTTCTCTGCTCAGCCCTGATACTAATAAAAATAATTCTTTTCTTTCCCAGTGGTTTTCTTACATGAACACTGCACTGATCCAAAATAATGCCACTCTTAGATTAACTCCACTGGATGTACAAGAAATTAATCTGGAGACCTCTGCCTATGCAGTTACCATCCTTAGACTTCAGATGGTATCAATTCAGACAATGATTTTTCTTATCTCCAGTTTGGAGGTAGTTTTCTCCTTTTCCCAAGAAGCAGTTCAGTATAAAACTTTAGGAAATTCATCACATTGGTACATGCTTCTCTACTGTCAATAAAGTAAACTGCTTGTTTGCAGAAGTAAAGGATGTCTTAATTATTTTTACCAAATAAAATGCTATTTGCACATTATTCAGTGGCAAATAACCAACTATGGTAGGTGGTGACCATCCCCTGTGTTACTGTGTTGTAGTAGGAGGAAAAGTAAAGACAAATGCAATAGAGCAGATGTCCAAGGCACACGTGGAAGATGACAAGCAAATGAGTCACCATCAAGCATCCCATTTTCACTTCCACAGCTTGATTTGTGAGAGGCAGGAGTGCAAGGTTCAACACAGCAAACTGAGACATCTCATAGGAAGAGAGGATGGAGGTCAGCCTGTTGACACAGGAGGGATTCCAGGAGAGTTCCCAAAGAAGCTGTATCTTCCTCAGGTTCAGGGAATGGTTTGACTAAAGGAAAACCCTAAACCAAGCTATGATGTCTCCTGCAAAGAGCTTCCATTGGAGTGAACACTGTGCTTTAAAGAAACCATACAGGCATTGCTCTGCGATAAAACAGAACTGCAGGGTCTGAGGTTAGGAGAGATTTACCTGTGTACACACCAGAAGAGAAGGAAAGAGAACTGTATGTTTCTTCCTCAAGGGAAGTGGTAGGAGAGGCTACCTCAGAGAATGGCAGGTTAGAGACAGGGTTCAACAGCCTGGTGACCATCACCAGCACAGTCATTTTGCCATTATCTGCCTTGCTGGGTAAGTGCAGATCTGAGCCCTCTGACCCCATTTGCCCAGCACCCAGACAGCCTGTTCATTATGTCACTGTCAAACTCAGCAACACTGCAGCACAAGGAAGCCTAAACATCCCCTCTGCCTTAACAAGAGGCCCCAGCTCACTCTGGTGTGAGGCAGACAGATCAGGCCTGGAAAGGGCTAAACACTGTGCAGACCAGGCCAGCAGCTATCCAAGCTTTCCTCTTCTGAAACAGTCTCGGGATTAATTAAGAATGGCCAGAAACGTTCTTATCTCTGTATAAATTCGACACTAGAAATACAAACGGCGAATATTCAAATAGTTTTAGCTTCTTGGTTTGCTAGTATAGGCACAGCTTAAGAATCTATTCTATGGTGCTACAAAAAAAATATCCACAGCCAGAGGGGGCAGGCAGCTTCCCTCCTGGGCACTGGAGGCTGGCAGTGCAGCTGACTGTTCTCATGTCAGGGGCAGACAAGGAGCTCTGCTCAGCAGTCACACTGATGAAATCTTTTGTTCAGTCCACAGCCAAGATGAATCACTCTCCTTTTCATCTCTTAGGTCTGCAGACCTCTTAAGTTTTATACATTAGGTTATTGTGGAAGAAAAAAGAAAATAGCACTGAAGAAGAAATTAAGCAAGGCCTAATGAAATGAGACCATCTCAGGATAGTGAGAGGTTGTACATTCAGTGTAGTCTTAAACCCTAAACCACTCTTACCAACAGGCTGGTTGCAAAATTTGGGAATAAGTGGGTACAAGTAGAGGGACACATTGGGAACGTAGGTGAGCAGTTCTACCAAAGATCCCTAAAAGCTTTGAACACAATGGTTTCTTGTAAAAATGTCAGTATTAAATGAATTTAAGCAAAACAACCCAAACAAGAAAACAATCAAATATAAAAATACCATTACATCCACTGACATATGACTGGTTGAGCAATTGTTTATGATCATACCATAAACACTAGAATCTGGTGTAGAAAGACCTCAACAGATTGTCTAACCACATCAATACCTGTACAATACCAATGTGTAACTCTCAGCATTAACAGGTTCAGAAAAATTTAACCATTGTTTATGAAAACACAGGTTCCCACACAACATTTCATACACTTTTCAGGATATCTTGCATTTCCACATGTTATGAAACATCATATTATTCTCCTACACATAAAACTACTGGGAAATTTGCAATAATGGTTTCACAAGGTAAATGTTTAAGAAGTCTCCACTAAATAAAGCTTACAACTCATAATTCATGTAAAACCATAAAGCTCTCTGAAATAATTTCAATACAACCTTCATTTTAAATGAATGGTAAGCATATGCCAGCTCTGTTCTTACATGTATTGTTTGTTTCACAAAAGAGTAAGTTAAAAGAGATCTAGAAATGCCCACAAGATGCCAGAGCCAAAACTGATATGGCATTTTCTTTCTAATTTTTTTCAGAAATAGCAGCTTTGAACTCCACCTTCTGGGGAGGGTTGCTCATGCTTATTCTCAATATAGAGAGAAAGGACTTGTGAGGAAAATTTCAAGGAAAGACACAACCACGTGTTTTAGTTTGCACATGCAGAAAGCTTAACTTGCACTTAACAACGTGCTTCTGTGTGTCCATCAGACTGTGATGGACGTTCATGCACCTGCCCTTACTCTCTCGTGTATCTGTGCCCATGGCAGGAAGGGAGCCACAAATGCAATCACAGTCCCTCCTTAAGACAAGATCCTGGGTTTTCAAGCCAATGCTATAACCTTGAAATCGTGTACAAGCTGAGTATTATAAATAAATTTGAGCTAGAGCTCAGGCTGCAGCCTGCACTTGATACACAGCATGCACATACTTTGTCTCAGCTGGACAGAGGAAGATCAAACAGGATCTTACATTAAAGAGATATCCACTGCTCACCTTATTCTTAGTGCTTATTGATTTCAACAGAAATAATATTCACCTGTTATGCAGAGCTTCACCAGCAGATTTCAAAACATTTTACAAAGGAAGTCAATGATATCATCACCATTTTACAGTTGTGAAGTTTGAAGTAAAGAAAAGCAAAGTGCCTTGTCAAGAGTCTCCAAAAAAACCAATGGACTGAAGGAAAGTCACATTAAGCCCAGCACAAGGACTGTGTTAAAAAGAGGTCAGGACACTGCAAATGCATTTTATGGAAAAGAGGTGCTAACAGAACACAAGACCCTGAAAAACAAAGGAAATAGAAAGGTAAATGTAGAGACAAGGATTATACAGAAGTAGGAGCTTAGGAAGATCTGGAGCAGTGCAGTAGATAAGAGTAGATGCTAAAGGATTTATCAGAGCCACGAATAGGGAAGACAAGTGGGGTGTGAGAAAGAAAAATACAAAGAGAAGCTCTTTGGTATGGACCATAAAGGGTCCTGAAAGCGCAGAAAACAAGAGGCTGCAGCAGTCCAGATAAAACCAATGATACGTGTTAGCAAATAAAAAGAGGGTTGAAAGCTGTGCTCAGGTGGTTTCTGACCTGAGCTACTTGAGGTTGTGGGGTTTTTTGACTTCAAGCTGACACTGACGCTGCAATCCACACTGAGGCTTTGCTAAGTCTGAAACAAAGAAGTCGATTTGCTTTTCATGTTTCTCCTCTTCTCTATCTGGATTTTTTTCCAGGGCAGTTTTTTCTTTTCTGCTGATTTATTCTCTCTCCTGCCACGTTTTTCCCCCCTCTGCTGATCTCTAGTATCAGTTCTCAGATTTTGTGAGAGTCTCTCCCTCCTGCACAGTACAGGGCTTTTTCATTTAAATTGATTTAAGCTTTAGTTTTGCTGCAAGAAATTTTTCTTCTCTTCCGCATTGCTATGACCAACACTTCTGCCCTTTACCTCAATCAACATGATAATGGCATTTCTGCTGCTATACACAAACCATCCAGCCTTTATGTCAGAATATTTTGTGGAGAAAAACAGAGTGATGGAGAATTCATCCATTTTAGATGCAAAAATATCAGGAAATTTTCTCTCACTCCATCACTGAACATGCCTGTGCATTTCATATACCAATCTATACCAGTTTGGAAAAGAGCATAGTATGAGAGTAATGCCCTTGCATAGAAGGAGATTTATTCATATTTGGACATTTCTTCACTGCTGGGAAGCAATATGTAGGTGTTAGATCCTGTAATTGCAACCTCAGTGGTGGAGTGCAGTAATTTACCTATATAAGCTTGTGTGTTTGCATGTATGTGGTACAACCCCTTCATCAGAACAAAACCACATGAATTTTAGACCTTAACACTGTGTATAAATACAAGTCCAAAACTCTGAATCATCTATGATTCAGAATTATCAAAATCCTGTTCCCCTTGCTTGAAGCTACAAATATGACCTGACTTTATCACAGTTGCCTAGAGAGGATATGAAACACAACTTCACCATTTTGTCCTTCTCTCTTCTGTCCATGTGCAGATAATCCAAAGTCTGTTTATTGATGGTGCTAAGGACATTTCATGGCACAGTTCATGTGTTGACTTTTAAAGGCTCTACTGAGTCTGCCTTTCTCAGTATGTGACTGTGGCTCTCTTCTAACCTGTCAAAAGCTTAAGATTCTTTAGGAAACAGCTTTTCTAAGCCACAGATCTCTTGATTTTCTTCCATGTGCACTTTAGGAATAAGAAGCCAAAACTAGTAGGATGCTAGGATATTTGTTTTCTTAATATTTCTGACCTATCCCATTTTTTGAAGCTCAGCCTGACTGGAATTTAGGAATAGAATCATAAAAATCAAGTGTTGCTAGTGTATATAAATTATTGTGTGGTTTTGAGAATATGCTGCTTTTTCTGATGTTTGTTAAGCATTATTGATATTTTTCTGATTAATATCTTCTGAGACCTTCTCAATTTCCCTAAAACTCTCTTGGATCTTGCACATCTATCAGCATTAGGCAATTCATCTAACTACTTCCTTTCTGGTGTCATCCAGTATTTCTTTCTGATGACCATCCACATATCCTGCATTTATTAATTTGTTTTGGTCACAAATGAATTAAAGCTAAATGGATACTAATAGCCTTCTGCAATGCAATCTTACAAACAGCCTTTCTTGATAAAAAAAATCATACAAGGAAAATCTTTACACTCTACTTCAAAAGTTTCATGGATTAAAAATCACTGGGAGCTTATAAACGTCTGTCACCAGGCACAAGGATAGTTGAACAACATATTTTTTCACATAATTCCTTCAGTGCTTGAAAAACGATGTCTTTCCACTTAAAACATCCTGTAGGTGTTTTCCACATTTCTGGACTGGCATTCCTGCCAGGGTCCAGGATTGCTCAGTGCATGTCAGTTTAACTGCTTCACTAGTGAAATCTGAAAATCATTCTCCATCATGTTTTTAAAATTATATCAATGGGGCTGAATAATTAAAGAGGAATATAAAATAGTAAATTCCTACTTGTAAGTATGTTGATTTTTCAAAGAATCACAACATCAAAATCAGATCTTTATTTGACTGTTTAAATGGTCCGTTGTGATTTTTTGTTCTTCTTGCAAGTCCTTGAGCTCCTTTCATATGAAGCATTGTGAATCAAATAAAAAGATTAAGACTTATGTTTTCACAATGCCTGGATCTTCTGAGCTCCCCAGATATAAAAAGGGTTTAAACAAAACACAGCACAATTTGAACTTAAATAATTAAATCAAATCTTTGACTCATCGTGTGAGGAAATACTAATACTTCTGGCAAGTACAGGTGACAAAATCAAGAATCTTCTTTAAATTCATATGAAGAAAATAATATTAAGGCATTGCCAAAAGAAAAAATGTCGCTTGCAATTTCTTATATCAAGTCCTCAAGAATGGGCACCCAGACAATACATACCTGAAGGTAATGAGCAGGAACGAACAACACAACTTCCAAAATACTGTGTGGCCTTTACAGCTGTTCATGAATTCCATTTTCACCAGCACCACACATTTCTGACACACACATAAATAACCATTAAAGAAGCTTAATGAATGGTGCAGCACGGATTGCTTTCTTTTGTGCATGTTCCACGACCAACTCACCAAAGGCACATCAGAAATTAGGCTTTACTTATGTAATGATTTATTTAAAGAGCAAGTTATGAAAGATTGCCAGCTACATCTGCTCATTAACAGGCTGAAACACCCTCTGTTGGTTATCAATGCCTTTTCTTTCAAGAAATCCCAGGAGGTAATTCCTAGTGTGTTTGTTTTCTACTTCATTTGTATGTCTCTCTCCATTGTAAAATTATTGTGCAATATACATGGATGTTTGCTGTACATTAATACCACTATTTCCAGACTGAAGTAATTAGTGAATCTCAAAATAATGCACACAAGAACGTATCTCTTCAGTTGTACAGTTCTAAAAATAGGAAAAGTCTGGGTTTAATAAAGCTTGTCAATGAAGGCTTGCCTCCTTAGGGCTGTGAGGATCAGAAAAAGAGCATTTTTTGGCATCAAAACCAATATTTTTAATGAAAGGATTATATGCTGGTCTAAAAATGCATCTGTATAGAGGACTTGCAGTAAGGATAAGTCTCACTGAGTCTGCAGTGCATAACAAAGCATGGGGAGAACAAAATACACTGCAGTGCTGGGCAAAGCCCAGATATCCAAAACTCACTCCTGGAACCAAAACTCACACATTGCTTTTATCACTCCATTATTGAATCACTTCAACTGGTATCGTATTTGAAACAACTCACACTCTAAAATAACTCACATTTTTAAAAAGGATTTTTTTTCATTTAACCTCTATCTTTAGGTTTTTCTTTAGACATTAAGATCCTGTTTTTACAGTCAAATAATTACATATGTGACATTTTAAAAGAAACAGAAAAGGTCTTTGGAACTATGCTTATGTTTTTTACTTAGGAAATCAAAGATATACAGGCTGAAGACACAAAATTATTGTGAAACTTCTCTTTTATAGATAAATCACAGAAAAGTAAAAGGAAGACATTCATTCAGCTGTATTATTAATGCTTACCTATAAGGCTAAAAGAACTCACGTTATGTCTGTCAAAATCCTGAAAATAATTCTTTTTCAAGTCTTCAAATATTGTGCAATGGATTTAAATCCATTAAAGGCAGATTTCACTTCAGATCCATAGCATTATATTCAAGTCATCCAGGGATATTTGAAAATTTAAGTCTGTAGTACTTTCACAACTGATTACTTTAATGGCATTTAAGATAATACACACCAACTGTTTGGAATTACCTGTCTACATCAGTGTCACATCAAACTAGTTTTTCTGCCTACATCAAGATTTTGTGGCTCTATATGGGAATCTCTGTGTTATTCCTGTCATTCACACTTCCAGTGCTGAGCTGTTATCCACCGCTTAAGCTAATGAATAAATAATAGCTATTTTCCCTATTTTTGTCAAATTAAACTTTACTTCAGTTGGTCCTTTGCTGTTTTGCAGCTCCACTGGGAGCAGAAGGGATTTACAGGTGGGTATGTTTTCTGAATTTAAACTCAGCAATAAATCTATGTCTCTTCCTAGCAAGTGAGGGTATTGTGCCAACGCCAGCACCACATGAAGCAAAAGCAGAGGCTTCTTGATTTCTCTGTTCATCCCAGCCCAAGCCTGTTTGATGGCTACAAAGGAAATATCCCAGTCCAAAGGATCAGAGAGACACTCAGAAGCCAGAATGCTACAAATGATGAGTAGACAACAGATCTTCACATTTTATTTATTCACTCTGCTGTAAATTCTCCTGCCTCAGGATGTTGCCAGATACTCATCCAGAGAGACTGGGAAGGAACACAGCCTGGGAACAGCTTCCCAAAGCCCAACATGTGTGCAGAACCTGACCTATTCCACTCCAGCAAGAGGAAGCTTGATGGGGGTAACTGCATTTTTTTCCACAGCCTCTTGGAGACACCAATGGTATCCAACTGGAAATATGGGAGATGGGGGGGAGAAGAGTCCTGGAGGGGCAGCACTGAGAGTGCAACACCCCCTCAGTTCCCAGGCTTTGTGGTGTGCCATTTTCCCACATTGTACACACAGCAACTTCTGTCCAAAGTATGTTTCTTTCTGAAGGTTTCTCAGGAAGATTCCTTCCCCCACCTAAGCTTGAGCTGTCTCTATTTGCCAGCTAAACTCAGCAATCAAATATCTGGTGAATCTCTACCCCTTCTACAGAAAATCAGAACTGGAAAAAAATCTTCAAACCGGATGGGCAAACCCAATGAGAATTAGCCAAAACCACCACCAGAGAGGGAACAGATAACTAGAAGAAATCCTTGCCCTGCAGTCTGTCAGAGAGAATCTCTTGTTCTGTTAAACAAGAGGCCTGCTAGTGCTGCAATTTATACCAGCTATGCCTCTATCTGAGATTAATTATGCACTTTTGTGTTACATCCAGATTCCACAACTAGAGTGAACACTTTCAGATGCTACTTGGACTTCCATGAGTTCAGCTCCAAGCATCACATTGACTCCTATGGCTGCAGAGAAGAACTATGTGGCTACAAGGGATCACTTGGGAGAATCCCAGCTTGAGACTGTGTAGCTTTTGATGCTGCTTAGCCACGTCCAGCCTTTCATTTTTAAAAAGAATTGTGAGGGTGGTTGTGACAAGACAGTTTGTCATCCAGGAGTTTACAGACCTCCTCCTGCCTTTCCATCTGGCTTTTGGGTTGGCTTGTAGAATATCAGAAGTGTAGTCTCTTTGCCAAGTCCCTGCAGCTGTGAACATGGGAAATTGCTGCTCATCTTACCAGCACCTTATTCTGGTGGTGACACTGAATTATTCTGATACTCAAATTTTAAGATTCATCTGGTTTACTGAACATCTTAGGCCTAAGTCTAAGTCTTATTATTTAAACTTCATAGAATGCCTGCAAGTCACAAAAGAACTTGAAACATAAGAATCAACCACCAACTCCACTTACATACTCTTATCGAGTTAAAAAGACTTTGTACAGAATCTAACAATAGACAAGAGGAAAAAAATCTTTTACCTGTGCTTGGAACCGAAAATAATTTAGAGTACTGGGAAATTTAGCTTTTTAGATGTCTTGGAAAATGTATGAGGTGTTATAATCTAAATGGCCACTGATAAATTATAGAGGCTCTTAGGAAACAATAACAACAAATGTTAAGGGATTTTGAATGCAAATTCAGACTTGGGATTTAAGTTCTAGGTTGGATGCCAAATAGGAAAGGATATTTTCCAGTATAAATAGAAGTGTATCCTTCTCCTGCGTGCCCTAGGCCTCACAAGACTTGTAACATTTATGACCAAAGACTCGTGAGAATGTTAGAATTTCACTTCATCCATGTTAACCCACAGCCTTTATGTTCATCCTCAAATCTTAATGCTCTGCTCCTAAGCCTAATCCAGATCTAAATTTTCATAAAAGATATAATGGGATAGGCTGTTCTATCCCCATTGAATATATCTTCTAATACTTTGTAGTGCATGAAAGCATGCACATTTGGGGGCTACGTTTTAGAGCTGAATTCTCTACAAAGTGTGACTCGATACAGTAAGGATCAGACAAAAACACACCCAAGGGTGTCGTAAAACATCTTCACAGAAGGTCATCTTTTGACACCTTCCTGAACTGTAATGAAACCAACTTCCCTTTGCTGTTTTCAATGAAGTTGTCACATGATCAGTTTTCTCCTGCAGCAATTCACAGGTGGATGATTTGATCAGCTGCTGTTTTCATGAAGTGCAAAAACATTTCCCTCTCCTCTCTGTTCTGTGGTACAGCATGAGGTGCAGAAGTGGCACCTGTGCCGTCTCTGACCTGCACCACATCCTCCAGACCTGAGGAATTTTGAAAGCCACACGTGAAGGTGGCACTGCTGCCTGGTTGCAAAGCCTGGGACTCAGAAAACTGCCTTCTTTTTCTTTGACACTGGTCAGACCGAGAAGTGCTTCGAACACCAAAATCTAAATAAGATTTTTTCCTACTACAAGGTAGTAATTTTTTCTTAAAACAGATTTTTGCTCTTCTGAAGGTTTTTTTTTTGTTTTTTTTTTTTTTTTTACGTTTCTGGGCCTATTTTGTGAAATTGTCTCTTCTATAAATTGTAGATATACAGACGTTGTATAATAGTTCAAAGGCAATAGAGTGCCAGGGAATAAACATGATCTTAGATGCTTTCACGGCGTTTTTGCTTTGACATTTCCACATAATTTAGGGTTAATATATCTGCTATTACACCCAAATGTGTAATGCCAAACACTGGGGAGCGGCGAGTTTTTCTCTCACGCTTTTCCTTTCAGCTTTAGCGTTCCTGTCTGTTCTGCGCGTCTGTGGCAGCCCTGGAGCGGCCCCGCTCCTCTGCTCACTTTGCGCACCTGGGGGACTCAGCCAGCGCAGGAACAGAGCCCTGCCCTGCCCGCAATTCCCTGCTCCTCCCAGGGAAAGGGAAAGATAAAGATCTGCGTTTTCCCTGGAGCGACACCCGCTCGCCGCTCGCCGGCTGCAGTGGCACCTGGTAATGCTCCGTGCCACGGGCTGCCCCGGCCGGGTTTGTCTGCAAAACCACGGGCGGGTTTAAAGGTTTGGAACAAGTATTTTCATGGAAGCATTTTTCGCGGAGCCGTTGCTGTCTGACAGCAGACTGGCCGGATTCCTGAAGGCAGAGTTTGGGGGCTCGGATACAGCAGGCTGCCCTCCGGCGGCGGCCGGCGCGCCCGCTCCCCGCTCTGCCCGAGCCGCTTCCCGGCCTCGCTTCCCCCGCTCCTCCGCCAGCAAAACCAAAGCCCCGTGCGGGGCTGCTCGGGGCCAGAGGCAGCTCAGGGATCCTGAAAGCCGCCAGCAGAGCTGCCTGCCAGCGGGACAGGCTTCCAAACCTCGTGCCTGAGCGCTCTCCCCGCGCTCGGGCTGTAACACGCCTCCCCTCCGGAGCGGGGAACCAGAGTCAGGAGAACACGTCCTTTGTCATCTCTTATCATCAGTTTCCAGCAGCTTTGGAATAAAAATCTGAGCGGCAGCGAGCTGCCCCAAGCACGTGTCGTTCCTGCCGGTGGCTGGTGCTCCGTGTGAGCCGTGTCCCTGGGGATGGGATCCTCCTGATGCTCTGTGTCCCTGGGGATGGCATCCTCCTGGTGCAATGTGTCCCTGGGAGCCGTGTCCATGGGGATGGGATCCTCCTGGTGCTCCGTGTGAGCCGTGTCCCTGGGGACAGCGTCCTCCTGGTGCTCTGTGTCCCTGGGAGCCGTGTCCCTGGGGATGGGATCCTCCTGGTGCTCCGTGTTCCCCTGAGCCATGTCCCCGGGGACAGCATCCTCCTGGTGAGCCGTCCATGGTGATGGTGTCTTCAGCCAGTGCTTCAGACCTGCCTGTGATTCTTCGGGGACCAATTCTAGGCTGCCGGGTCAGTATTAGGAAGGAAGCAATAATTGCATTTGGTTTCTACACACTATGAAAAACCTGCTTCCTTTAGTTATTACAGCAAGATGAATGGGAAATACTTCACATTTATTTTCAAAGGAGATGGTTACTATCACCCTCAAGCCAATTGCTATTATCAGTGTTCAGAGAAGAAGTGGAAACGCTGCTATCAAAGTGCAGTGGTCTCACCTGCTCCCTGTTTTGAATGCCTCTCAAAAACATGAGGGACTTAGTAATTTGTCACTGCATATTCAGTGAGCTAAACCAGCTGCAGAGCAGAAAGGCCACACCTGGGAAAGTGGCTGGGGCCAGTGGGATGGAGCAGGTTTGTTCCTGTTCATGCTCAACTTGCTCGGATCACAGGGAGGGCAGTGCAGTCACGTGGAACAGAGGATCACTGCCTTGTAGCAATGATCTGAATTTGTGTGTGAATTCAAACACTGGCAGTGGTGGGGAAAGCAGCAGTGTCACAGCTCTGGCTGCTGACAGGGCACAGTGGTAGCCAAAGCCAGCAGTGAAAGTCAGTGATCTGTCAGCAGGGATGAGGCCAGCTTCTCTTGTGTTCTCCATTTGGTAAAGCTCCTGTCTTCCTTCAAACTGAGAATTTTAGGGTCATTCTCCAACACAATTACATGGAAGAACACCTCTATCTTTAAGAGGATGGTGGCTGGAGGAGATGCAACATGTTACATAATTATTTAGCAAACTCTGCAAAAGGCTGGTGTTCTGCAGGAGCAGACCTAATGCCACATATACTCTACAGATGTTGGTGAGAGGTGTTTCATAAGAATGCACTGGAGGTTGTTTCAACTTCTGTGAGCCCAAAATATCACTGATCATTCCACCTTGGCTGTCTTGTGACATATTTTGTCACAAAAAACAATCCAATGCCAGGCCAGGTCTTTCTAACATCAGTGTTAAAAAGGGAAAATACTCTTGATATCCGAAGTGGGAAGGATCAGCCAGTTTGCAATGGACGCTAATGGTATGAGGAAGCACTTTATTCAATTATACCACATCTATGCAGAGTATGAGAGAAAGGGTGCTCTGCACTTAACCATTTTAACAGTGGTTAAAAAGCATCTCATGAAAAGGATGTGAACAGGAATAGGGCACTCACCTAAAGGAGTACAGGACACTCACACACAGCACCACAAACCTGGATGCACTCGGTACAAGCACTGCCAGAAGCAACCAACCCCAGCAATTTGACACGAATCATCAGCTGTTTAACAATTAGCTTATTAGATCAGATTTAATCTAACCAGGAATCTGGGTAGGGGTTAAAACTCTACAATTAAAACCTTCTCTTGCTGAAGGGTTTTTTTGGTTGGTTTTTTTTTTTTTTTCTTAATAAAGAGCTTGTAGCTGAATGGTAAATAAGATTTAGACCTGTTAGAAGATTAAGTGTTCTGCTCTGTTCCTAAGCTTAATCTTGAGGCAATTAATAGTTCTCAAGGTCTGAACAGTAGGGATATGCATGAATTTTCTTAATTCCACCAGCTGAAAGTGAGTTGAATGACTTCTGCCTTACATTGTCACACAAACACTGGTATGGCTTGCAGTGATGTAAATCAGCAGCAGTACAAGATTATCCACCAGTGATCCATAAGAAGAGTAATACATCATAATATATTACAGCAGATTAAAAATGTGTAAAGGAAAATCTTTTTTAAAATTGTAGTAAGAATGGAGACTGCTTGAATTTTTTTCCCTTTAATTTACCCTCTTGCTTAACTTTCTAGTTAAAATGGTTAAAATTAATGAAGCAGTTTACAAAAAAAAAAATAGTTGTAAAACTGCATGTTTTACACACTCATCTGCATTACATTTGCTAATTCACAGAAACATAAGGTTTATTGTGCATGGAGTATATGGTGTGGCATGTACAGATCCATATTTCCATCCTGGAACCACAGGCAAGAGCATGGGCACAACCTTGGTTTTCCCAAATCAGCATCCTGACACTGTTTCTCCTGACTCCCCCTTCCCACTCCCTTCAAATGAGCACTGCACTGTTTTCCTTTTTAAGCTGTATATACTCATTTTGTCAGCCTCTGCTCTCACACTCTGAACAAGGAGTACAAATGGAGCAGTGTTTCTGGGTGATCAGCTGCAAGCACATTTGGACCAAGGCAGAAGTTTGGATTGATATCGTGGCAAGCTGTCATCAGCTGGATGACTCTGTAAAGTGCCTTTTTTGGGGGGAGTCAGCTTTAACAGCATCCAGTGTTAATCTGGTGCCTCCAGTGCCTGGCACTGACACAGTTCATGGACCAGCAGTGGGTCACAGAGCAGAGCTGAGCATGGCTTAGCAGGTTCTGCATCACATGATGGTTCCAGCTGCTTTTGTCTCCCAAACAGTGACCCCATAAAGCAACAGCAAATACAGAAAGTTATCAGTATGAAACAGCCTGATTAGTTTTGCCATCTACTCACTTACAGTGCTGTGAATCACTTTATCAACAAGCATTATATCTTTATGTGAAGTTCCCACTTTGTGCAGTAATTACAGTCTAAAAGCCCTGTGCAGTCTGTTCACCTCAGGAAAGGTGAATTACATTGTTAGCTTTGTGGAATTGAAATCCTCAAGTTCTACAACACAGAGAACACACCTCCTCTGGTGAGAGAGTGTCCTCAATCTACACCCTTCAAGAACCACAGGCAGCAAACTACCTGCAGCCAAGTAAATTATTTTTCTTAATAATATTTTACCTTTTTAATGGTTTTTTTTTAAATAATAAACCATGATTTAACTTCCTAATAATTTGATATAGTCAAACTAATATCACTAGTGCTGTCAAATACAGAAATTCCTTCTGACTGAGTGCTATTCACTCTTCACTGAAAAGTCTGCTGGTCATTCTGCTATTGTCTGAGTGACTAAACAAGGGGAATTGGTTTTTAGTTAAGTTATACTTTAGTGTAAAATACTTAAAATTTCTTGATAATTCCGTTCTGTGAACTCCTCAAATAAGCATGCAAGTCACTTCATTGTGAGGACATTTTCATTGCTCTTCAGAACAGTGAAAGGAGCCTTCAGGGGCACAAATTTACCTGATGTATTGTTCACAAATAAAGAAAAAGGATGAATACCTGCAAATATCTATCAGATTTTCTTCTCAATAACATGTTAGTGAATACCTCTCATTTGTAGCTTTACAGTTGTGCCCCATATTCTCAGGGGATTCTGATTAAGTTCTCATCAATTTTTGCATCATAGAGAAGGAGCTTTAAAATTTCAAGTGGGTGTCAAGTTGCATTAGGACTTGCATACTCATTCTGCCTGAACTAATATTCATGCACAAAGAATGTAAGAGCTTTTTTAAAAAAGTAAGATGCTGCAGCCCTTGCTGTAGAACTTCATGGTGTGGGTATTTTATAAAAGCTAAAATTGTTATAATGGCGTGTATTTTGGTGTATTTTTATAATGGTGTGTGTTTGGGTGTGTATTTTGGTGTTTATTTTACACTTTGTGGTGCAAGTTACATAAGAAAAAAACATGCAGTATCATGCTAAGGCAGGCTTCTCAGTTTATCAAAAGATTGTTCTGCACATCCAGTCAGTCTGTCCGAAATATTTTGTCTGCTTTAAGAACTCTAAACACATTTTTTTGTGTTTGCTCCTGGGCAAAGCTCTGTGCTATCCCTGGAAGTAAGTTTTGCTGTAAAAGATGCTTTCATTAGTCCAGGAACACAGACAACATATATGCATTAAATTTCTATGATTATTTTTTTAATTCTTTTATTAACAAACTTGTATTGACATTGTGTTGCATTTTGCTATTTAGTTCAGGTTTTGGTTTTCTTCTATCTTATGCAAATTATATTTCATGGGAAGTTAGAAGGAGGACTTTCTGTAGCTCTCTGGAAAGGGTAGGAGGCAGCAGCCTTCCTTTCCAGATGCCCCCTAAAAATGCTGGCATCTCATGTTTTAGGCTACATGAGCCATAAACAAAGAATCGAGAGGACAAATGCATAATGACATGAAATCTTTACTCACCTGCATTAAAAAAAAATGCAGTTTCACTGCCACAGAACAAGATTGTAGTTGGAAGCACTTTGTTGCCTCAGTTTCCTGATGATGCATAAGAGCAAACTTGCAAAGAACAGTGACAGCAGAAATCCAGCACACACCTTGGCAAACAAAACTATTCTTTTCTTAAATGCAGTGTAAAACCAGAGTGACTGCCAAGACTGTTCTCTTTCTGAACCTGAAAGTGTTGCACACCTACAGTAGCAATGTTACTGTCTCTACAGGATTTGAATTTTATGTTAGAGTTTGTTTCTCCCGGACACCTTGATAAATTGGTGCCATGAAATACTTAAAACTTGTAACATAACAATCTCTCTGCAACACAAAAATGTGTAACCAAACACTGTTGAGGTTTAGATACTGGCCAGAACAATCTGACTAACTAGTTTTATTCATATTATTTGCACATTTTCTTAAAACTGACCCACACACATGCTTCTTTTATTGAGTGTGCTAAAGACAAAAAGGGCTGTGTATGAATTTTTCAAATCAATATTAACCCCTTTTTCCTAAGCTATAAAAAATGTAACCTATTTCTGTTTCAAAGTTATTACCAGGCAAGCTGCTGTTCTGCTGGATGCTCTCAAAACTTTTCAGTGCAGTAAATATTGTTGATATAATTTCACTCACATGTGGATCAGAATAATATAGATAGTTCATAGCCAATTGTTTGAAATACATTTGTGTAGGAGCACCTAAGAGGAGTGGGAAATAAAACAAAAGCTTGTAAAACTTGCTGCCAGCATCTAGATCAGTGAAGAAAGAGGTGATTGAAAACATCCCAGTTTTATAGCAGAGAAAGGATTGTTATCTTATACAAGGTCAAATATGTAGAAGAAAAAATATCATCACTTCTTTGAATAAAGTATAAATACTGATTAGATTTAACACAGGAGTCTGGAAATAAAATAATTTCTAAAAATATGTGATTATGTATTAAATATTCACTCAAGGATCAGAATAATAAGGTGACCAAGAGACAGTCTAGTATATAAACTGGAACAAACAAAGAATTACAAGCAGCCTCCTTGCAGTGTAATCGATCAAAGACAGTTGCACTTAGAGTGGTGTGTGTGAATGTGTGCTGACAGGGCCCTTTACCAGCACAAACACAGAAAATGAAATGGCCATTTCCCAGGAAACTGCCATCTCTGCCACTGATGGCTGCCTTCTGTAAGGTGAGTTGGCTCATCCACTCTCTCACTGTCACCCTCCAAAGCTTCAGGTGGAGAAGGAAGCACTTCCTCAGTCACCCCCAACACTCTGAACGGGCACATTGCTGCTCTCCTGCCCAGGGTGCCACTTTTGCCCTCTGACTGTCCCAGCAGTTAATACTCGTGTGGCACCCTCTAATCACCTGTGACAAAAGGAAGAATCGAAAGCAAATCTTCTTTTCTCTTCTGAAGAAGTGAAAACAAGAATCCCTTATTACTTGATGAAACTAGTCAGTATGTTTTTAAAGTAAAGCATCTCCCAAACTTCATGGCGTGTCCCAACGTGGGTCCGGGAAGCACAAGAGCCATCCTAACACACAAGTGGAAAGTATGAGACAAAGTAATTATGTTATTCACAAATGCATTAATTGTTAAGTTAGTTAAGACATAGAGTGTCTTAGTTAAGACAGTAGAGTGGGAATGAAAGACAGTAGAGTGGGAATGAAAACTACAGCTCACTTGGCAGGGTGTAAGAGCAAAAACAATTCCCTGAGAGGTCATGTAATCAGCATGGCAGGTGGTTGTGTTGTTGTCCTACAGGCCATGTCAAATATCCATGAGAATTGACATATGACACGGGAACTTCAGTGGATACTAAATAAGGCCATGAAACAATTTTTTTCTCCCTGATTTCCAGCAGCCTTCCTAGTTCAGCCACACCAGCTTATCTATTTTTCCTCACAGAAGGGAATCTCATTTGTGTCCTACTATTACAGCTGGTGTCTCAGAATTCCCACAAAATTCAGACATAGCTATTCTACCTACAAAATCCTCTCTGACCTAAACAGTGTTCTAAAAAAAAAACCATTCAAGATTCTGAACTATACAGTGAAGAGTGACATTGTCCATAGCTGCTGGCAATGCAGCAGGAGATTTTCATTTTGAAAGGAAACCCAGAATGTAGGCATTTCAAAGCAAAACAGCAGTTTCAGGGTGGCTGTCCTGGTAGAGGATGGAGGTAACACCTTGTTTTTCTCACAGCACTGCTGAAATGTGGTGCCCATCCTGGCCATGCAAATATACAGAAGACCAGCAACAGAGAAATGATTTCCTGACCTTTCTAATAAAGCATGTGAATTTGGAAGGCCTTCACATTCTTTATTCCTTCATATTCTTTAAACTGCTGCACTGTTGGTGAAGTGGAAAGGGAGGGAAAAGGATTTTCAATGTAGCCCTACTACACCTCTCACATACAGATTACAGCTGGTAAGAACAGACAGACCATTTTTTCCAAGCTTTATAAAATGTGTCCTTAGGCAGTAGTTTCAAAACCCCTCACTTTGAATTTTAAGTCTCATGAAAGTGTTTCATTTTCTCCATGAATATTTGATCCTTACCCAGACAAAGCAAGAAATTTGAAGGAGTTTTGCAGTCTTTATTTCTTTCGCACCCACTTAACAAGGAAATTAGTAAGGATGATACCAGAAACTGAATCAACCAATTAGCAAGGCTATTTTTCTTGTGCTTCTGCTGAAGAAGGAACATGGGAGACTTGAGGATATTGAAAGAGCAGTAGAGTATGCAAACCATCAGGGTGTTTTGTAGACTGCAGCTGCTTTTCACATAGAGAACAAGGATTAAAAAAATCTCATTTAATTATTTTGTCTCCCACTGTTGCTGTCACCTTCTACAAACAACCGAGTAAAGAAAGATGAACTAGGAAAAGTAAACTAAAGCTTAATTAAGAAGGTATTTTCCTTTCTTTCCTACTCAGGCCCAAGCATGTATCATGTCCCTAGGGTACAGCAGACGTGCCATATCCTTACTCTGCTAATTAGAGACACCATATTCCCTGAACAGTGTTTGAGGTATATTCTCCACCATTTGTTGTAAAACGGAGTGACAGTCACATCTCTAACTTGAGCCTATTTGCTCAAAACCACTTTAATCAAATTGACATTTCACAGCTTTTCAAAACTAGAACTGCTCCAAAAGAGGTCAACACTGCAGGCCTTAGATATGACACCTAGAAAGTTGTAGTAGGTGGAGCTGAGACAGGAACATTTTTTAGGCTACTGAAAGCCTGTGGAGGCCTGAAAGACATGAGCTCTAATTATTATGTCTGAATCCAACTGGAACAATGCAGTGACTGCTTAGCAGGCAGTAAATTAATGACCAAGAAGAATATCTGGAAACTATCAGAGGATTAACCAAAATCTACCCAACGTATCTGTGGCATGTTATGAGTCTGTACAGACCAGGAAGAACCTAACTTGAGTATTTAAAGATGCCTATCACCAACTGCATAAATAGTGCTGCTGAGAAGTGGAATTTTCTACATGTTTATGCATGGATAAATAACCAATTTAAAGTTGCATTACAGAAGATAATAACCAGGAGGAGAATGCATAATATGCTGTCTAAGGAACGGGCATACAAAGGGGATGCACAGCTTTCCTCCTTTGGATTCGGGCTGCTGAAGCTCAGCGGGTGCCATTTGTTCAGCACAGTGTCTGAGGTTTATCCTGCTCTCCCAAGGAAACTGCCATGGCAAATGCACTGTGAGGAAGAGCGTGGCAGCTGTACAGGGACTCAGAGCAGGCAGTGGGTGCCACTAGGTGAGCAGCTACACACTGAAATACCATGACTGGGTTGACTTGAGTGACCCCAGCTCCATAGGGACAAATGTGCCCGAGTCTGATTAAATCCACATTGTTTTCAGCATTATAGAGAAGGGACTTTAACATTTCAGGTGGGTGTTAAGTTCCTTTCATCTGATGGCCCTGGGACCTCTGGTACCATCCTGTGCCCACTTCCAAGGGGTCTGCTCCCATCACCTGCCTGTTCTTTCCTACATTGTATTGTATTGTAGGGTCATGGATAATTGACTCTACACTAAGGACAACCTGTCATTAGTACTAATCATTTACAGAAATACAATATAACAATAAGCATTAGTGCTACATGAGCATGATCTCTCCTCAACATCACCAGCTACAGAACAAGGGTCCACGTGCTTAGGTGTCTGAACAGGATTTTAATGCTTTTGCTAGTTTAAAGATAAACTTTCACAACAGCAGCCAACCTCTCCATCTTTAATAAGGACAAACTCAATGCCTCTCAAAAATCTCTAGTAACCCTGTTGGACACATTAAATGGAAAATGTCTGTAAACACATTGAATATTAGGGCTGAGTATCACCCTTCACAAAACAAAGCAATTCAGGGAGGGCATTTCCATCTCAGAAAAGTGCCCAATATCTTGCAACATATAATTTGCATAACCAAGAGATGGCAGCACTCCATCAACCGTTTGCCTGAAGCCGTTGTTTGGAAATGATAATGCATCTGCAAGCACCATAGCTCTGCGTGTGAGCAGCACGGGAGACTCAAAACAGTGCAATAACAATGGAGCCAGACCTGTGATTATTATTCTTTTGCTTTACAAAGGTCAAGTAAAGATGAAATTCATTCACCAGTAACTTGAATTATTTTTTACCCAGCTTTTACTAAGAATAGGACATAGCAAGTATTTGTTTTCATTTGGTTGTCTCATAGATGTATATTCTCAAAGCATATTTCATAAGATAAAAAAATGACCTTTCACAAAAACTTAGAAGCAGATATATATCAAATATACACTTTCATTTAAAGCACTTTCTCAGCAGCTGAAAAAGTTATTTTGCAATAATCTTAAGGATCAAGGAATGTGTAAAAATTTAACATTTAATTTTATATATATATATAATGCTGATTGTCTCCTGCAGACTTATGCTGGACAGGAATTGGAGGAGTTTAGGATTTCCCAAAGACCATCAGGCTCACATGTACACAAGAGGTTTGGTAGCAGTGATAATTAACCTCTTTTACCACATCCAGTCCCATTTACTTTTAGATTGTATGAACAGGGTAGAGACTTCAGTAACAGCCTTCAACCAGTGCTTAAAGGGAAATTAGTAGTACAACTCTGTGGACACTCTGAGGTGATGAGGAAACTGGGTAAAAGAATGAGAGCAGTGAACTGGACTGAACTGGGCTGTTGAACTGAACTGTTACTCTTGGATGAGTTTTGAGAGCAGCATTATTTAAATTAATGAGATTCACAGCTGACTAACGTTAACGCTGCTTTCCACCTCTGTTCCTTATGCTGAAAATAATTTTCTAAGAAAAAGCAGGTTCAAACAATTGATTGTGTGTCAGAAAAACACATCACAAAAATGTTCCATAATATCACTAGGGATCTTACCTTTTTTTGCATTTAAATATTATTCTTGCTTTAAAATATCTGATTAGATTTTCTCCTATTACAACCTTTTTTACATTAGTCTCTCTCTAACTCCATTGATGTTACACTTAATTTAATCCAGTACACCAGGAGAATTTGTTTTCTTAAAAAATACCAAACCTAAGTTTTTGTGGCTTCTTTTCTTTTTTGTGTTTTTTTTTAACGTGACCTTGTTCTTCCATGATGTCTCTGCCTCTACAGAAAACATCCATCACTCTTGGATTAATTCCTGATATTTCTAGTTATACATAATATTATCTTTCTTAGAAGACCAGCAAATGGGTTCAGTTTGGTTTAATAGCCTAATAGGAGTGGGAGTATCATAGCAGCAGAAGTATCACTCAAAAAACAATTCAGTACTTCATGAGAAGATACCAAGCGTAGGTGGTAACTAGAAACTGGAATGTGTTTTTATTCTGCATTAATGTGTACGTGCTGAATTACAACAATCAGACTAGATGAGACTGAAGTTACCATGAGAACAAGACTAACCGTTCATATCTTCTTGTTTTTATCTAAAGCATAGGGCTGCAGCATCACCTTTCTCCTCTTTCTCACACAAATTAATCCTGCTGCCTGTAATGAGCTCCAGTGCCACAGTCCATGACACTGTCCATACCACCTGGATAAAATCATTCCATGAAACTGAGCAAGTTCTCTCAAACACAAATTGGAAGCTACGTTTTTCTGACTATTTCTATTCATGGGCCTGGAGTCCCCATTCATTATTAGCTGAATGCATTTTCAGAGGGTGAAAAATGAAATCTTAAGAACATATATTGCAATAATTTATAACATAAATTCATATTTCTTGGATTATGGTTAACTCAACAGAGATCCTGTGTTATATAAACATGCTTTAAAAGGCCATGCAAAATTAAATATAACTCCTGGGGGTAAAAACTGATTTCTTTTTTTTCCTCTCTGAGACGATCTATTCTTCTGCAGCTCCTCTTCCCCCTACTCTGTGATGTGGTTGTGTCAGAATCAATGATCTACTTATAGATAAAAGGTCAAATTTTTTTCTCAGCATTTAGTAGTTTTATACTACTTTCAGTTGTATTTAGTATTCCTTTTAAGTTGTTGGGGGTTTTTTTCTCTAGACAGAAAACTTTAGATAACTGCTTTGAAGATAAGTCCTATATCAAGCAGAAAGCACAGAAGATAAGTAAAGTTCAAAACTTTATAAGTTCTGACTTAGGGAAGATAGGAGAGCTCACTTCTTCCACTTGTTCCCAACACGGGGACCTCCAGGTTGTTCAGAAACCCTGCTATTTAGCTCATTTTCTTTCTCTAATTTCTTACTTCTCAGCTTGTAACTTTGCTTGGGATTCCTTTACCAGGTTTGTACCCCCAGCTTGCTGGTCAGACAAAGACAGATTGTGATCTTATTCCTTTTTTACATTTCTGTGACAAAGGTTTAAGTTATCCACTCCAGATGTACCCATTTGTAACATGTTCCTATGTGTTCTAAATGCTTTTACCTACATGATTTGGGGTTTGCTTTCCTGAATTTTTATAAAGAAAGTGAAATTTAACCCTTTTACAAATGAATGGATGGCACCTCGTAAATTGTATTCCTACCATTTTATTCAAAAGAGCAAAATCTCTTAAGTCAAAAATGCTTAAGGACAATGGGCAGGACCATAGCAGAATTTAGATACAAACTTTCCAGCACTTGATGTAACTTTTGGGTTGAACCCTCAGGGTGGTTGTGTCACAAGATCATTATTTGTCATGATTTGGGCTACTTAAATGCATATCACGCTGTGATATCTCTGAAGTCGCTTCTGGTTTACCACGATTTAAAGACCACCATTAGTTTCAGGGCATTATCTGATTACATTTAAGATCAGTTTGAACTCAAATCAGGAATATACACTGAGGAATTCAGTGAAAGTTCTTATGAAGGACCTAAGAAAGATGTTTTGATTGTGTTTTATGTGGAAAAATATTTGCATGATCCTTATCCATTCTAAAGTGACCGTTTGCTGAGAGAGATTCAAGTACAAATTTCAAAATTTGAACTAATTGGCCAAAAAGCAGAAATAGAGAATATGTCTAGAGTTAAACTGGGAATCTTCAATGAATGCAAGTTGCTAAATAGCATAATGTTGGGATTTAAAGATCAGTGGTTGGGGTAACAGAACCAGACCCCTAAGAAAACGAAGTTGATGGAAAATCAGGGAAGATCAAAAATAATTTTCGTCAAATTATCTTGAACAAGAAGTTTGCTTTCGTCCTGTTTTTATAGTAAAACCTCTGGTGCTCTGCCAGGCGGGAGAAGCACGGTTCATTCAGCTCCCAAGGAAAGGCAGATTAGAAAGGCATCTGACTGTAGAACCTTGAGAGGTTTCTCTGATGACCCGCGAAGTGGCTCCTCAGTTCCGTGAAAACAGCCACTTAGAATGAAATCTTCCAGCATTAACACCTCCCATCTCAGCTCCTTTCTCTTACTTCGAGTACAATTGACTAGGAATTGTAATTCTGTGCTATCTACCAGTTAAATACTGCATTTGTGCCAAGTTTACCCTGCCTTTCAAAGGCAGGAGCTCCCTGCTGGCAGACGCCTCTGTGAGGCGAGGCCTGCCAATGCAAAATGCGATTATTAAAGCAG
>VZRZ01000462.1:6338-40791 GCA_013398175.1 Climacteris rufus
GCTGCGTGCCAACTTCTGCAAACCATGAGACAGTGCCAAAGGGGAGAGAGAGAGAGACCCCTCCAGGTATAATTGCTAAGAAGAGGAAACACCTGAGCATCTGAGGACTAAACTCATTAGAGATAAAACCCCCTCCCCGGGTTCCCCTTATGATCTGGGAGGAGAGAGAGGGCTGTGAAACTTTTGGGGAAGGGGGGGGAATGGGAGGACGACGGAGAAAAGAATGTTTGGGAGATGTTCCTTTGTTTTTGCTTGCTCCTTTTACTCTGTAATAAATTCACTTTATCACTTAAAAGCTCTGACCTTGTCTCAGCCTGATTTTGCTCCTCTACCAGCATTTCTTATCATGGGTTTAGTAACACAGTTCAATTCAGAAGGGAGGAAAAAAGCAGTTCTAGTGGGGCCTTGGCCGTTGGCAGGGGCTAAACCACTACACCCTTCATTCCATCAATTTTCTGATGCCTAAATTCATACCAATCAATACATGATATTTAAATAGTAGCAGTTAAATATTAAACCCCTTATTCCTCACCTACCATTTAAAATTGGTATGCTCTAGAGCAGAACTTTTGTTTCCTCTGAAGTAAGTCCGTGTAGGTAGATGGCATTAAAGTAACTGCAAATGCATATTTTCATGCTTGATCTGTTTTCAGAGAGCAGAAAGGATCTTTTTGCTGACCTACAGTGACAATTATATTGGAAGAATTCTCTTAAGAGGTTCCGACAAAGGACAAGGACATTAAAGTAAAAATGCAGGTGCCCCAAGTCATGTTGTGTTTACAAAAGAATTCCACCAGCTCTTTAGAGTCATATCAACTTCCGCAGTTACTCTCTTTTTCAGGAGTTTCACTGGATGGTGGTGGTGTGTGTGCCTCTCTAAAGAGAAACAAAGCTACCTCTGCTGAATGTTACTATGTTTCACTGGTAGTTGTGCACCCCACCCCTGTGGCTGAGCTCTCCTCCCTACAGCAAGGGTATTAACTACCATCTGTTAATACCACCTCACTGAGTTTCACTGTAATGAGAGCTCACTGAAGAAAACCACCTCCTGTAAGTTTTTCTAGAAAGCAAAAAAACCCACATTTGGTAGAATGAGGCATACAGACTATCCACGACTTTTCTATTAAGCTGTTAATATACAGTATTTTTTGAGGTGATGAGCAATAATTCTGAGTAAGCAGCAAGCAGTGTTTGGCAAGTGCCAACTTTTAACTGTTTAACCACTTTCATGTTGCAGTTCTCTAGTTTCTGTTCTCGATACCAAGAGCTTACCCTAATTTGAAGGGGCATTTATTACTGAAGTCAAGCTTGACACAGGTCTCTCTCTCTCTCAGTGAACAACACTGTTTCCAGGGAGATCTTGCAGAAACGTGCTTCCACTCTGCCATGGAGAATTCAAACTCCTAGAGATACTGCATGTCACTCTGCTGGTTACAAACCTTGACATTGCCCTTACTAGTATTAAATGAAAGTATACACTATCAAAATTATCTACCGCAGCTTTTACAAAGTGAATTAATAACACCTTTGAGTTGACTATCAGAATCCTGCATGTTTATAGAAATAAGACTGCATACTTACTGCACAGCCAGCTGCAAGTCGACTCTTCTAGCTTAGTTCTGGTCACCTCAAGACTGAGCATTAGTCTTGAGACCAAGTTAACTTTACCTATCTACATCACCCATCATTAAGTTGCACTGCAAAAATGTTGACTGATGTATTCCTAACAGCTTAGTGGTAGTGTCACAAGCCTTTCACGTTATTTGACACTGAGTTAGCACTTTTGCAAGTGTTTTCCTGCACACAGTATTGCACCCAAAAGGCAATGTCCTACTAATTTGCAATTTGAACTGTGATTTTCAGGCATCCTTTAGGTATTTCAGAACACGCTGGTTCACCAGCCTGGCTTATGCAGTAATCAAAAATTTACTTAACCTCTCTGTGTATTTGAATCTTGAATCAATTAGTATATTTAGCTAATTTAAGGGAAAGATAGAAGTAAATAATCTCAACTAAGTGCACTACCTTTTGGGGGCAGTGGCTTGCGAGAAGGAGAGTTCAAGACCTCTACTCAGGTTATGAACACTACTGGCTAAAGCTCTGACTAGACGGAAGGGAACACCTTTTAATGAAGAACATATGGCAGACAGTGATCACAGCTTTTACGGCTACAAAGATTTAAAATTATCTAAAGTGCACATATACGTGCAGCTTCAGATAAGCAGCTCCCAAGAGAGTAACAGGCAAGCTCAGATACAAACTGAGATAGGTAAGATCATTTATCAGTTTCTTAATGTAGACATACTTCATAAAGTACTAGCAGGACAATCGCTTAAGAAACTGAACCAAACCCATGCAGCACAATAGTTACCCAAAGCAACAGAGCTGGAAAGACTGACATTGACAGTAGAGCAGCATAAACTTAACACTTACATACACAGGAGAAAGATGAAGTTCCAAACTTATTTGGTTATAGGAAATAGTGTATTGTACACATACAGGACAGGTAACCATCTGCAGACACTTCTAGAAATGAATCAGATTTAGTGGTTCTCAAGCTGAGTAAGTTAAAAAATTCATGGTGTTGTAAAGCAGTAGCATAGAAGATACACAAAATAATCCCACATTCTATACAATGTGTAGGATCCTAGTAGGAATACTGAGTTCTATTTTGGTGCTGTATTTCACAGAAAGATGAGGACTGAGAAGAGAGTCATATAAGATATCAGAAAGTTGTAAGAGACATCCACATGAAGAACAATCGAGGAATGAAGAACTGTTCTAACAGAATAAAACCAAGAAACTTTAAGTGTTCCAAAATGAATGGAATAATCTCCTCTCTAGACTTTCTGTAAGACTACTTAATAAAAGAAAACTCATATTTAATAAGGATGGTAAGAAATTCCTTTAACAGCAGAACCAGGCTAAAATGGTTCCAGAAGCCCTTACTATCACAACACTTACCAGTCTAACGTACAGTGAAACATAGCATCTAATAATGATTACTTTAGTTCATATAAGGGAAGAATTAAATCAACTTTATGACCTTCCTTCAAGAGGGTACTTCAGTCTATTTCTTTGCTGGTATCTATGCACTCAGATGTCACTGAAGAGCAAAAAGACAAAGACTGTTCAACTGAAGGATGAATGAATTTGAAAAGCCGATACAGGGTGCCCAGACTTGAGACGGCTACATCCTTTGCCTATGTATTTCCCACTTTACCTAAGATTCTGGCCAAAATCCAAAATAAATAAGCTTATTATAACCAAGTTTAGAAGACCGTGCTTGAACACATTTTCTTATTTAGTTATCAAGGAGCAGTTTTGGAAACACTTCAAATTCAAATTTGCAGAGAGATGTCAAATGTGAATACACTAGAATCTGAGTTACATATTAACATCAATACACAACAGTCACAGAACAGCAACAAGAGTGTATCTAAGTTCCTGCATAAGCCTAAGCAAAAGTTCATGGCTTTTTAGATTCAAGCTAGCACATGGTGTTTTTGAAACACCTTTAAGCATATGTCTCTACCACTCATCAGCAACTTGCCTACACAGTTCAGTCTTTTAAACAGGTAACAGCTTTTTATGGGTTAACATAGATATGTGAATGCTGTCCTTCAGCCTCCTCTCAGGCAAGCTGCATTGCTGCTGCAAGCCGGAGCTTCACAATGCTGCTGTGAGAGCGGGCCACAAGCGTCTGAAGCAAAATGCCTCACCACAGAAATGTAATTGTGCATGCCATACAAACCAAAGTGTCAGCATCAAACAGAAAAATTTAGACTTTGCTGTATGCTGCAGAGCATCAGACAAAGGAACAAGGCAATACAAATCAATTTAATAGTAAACAATAGCTGACTTCAAGATTAGTTAAGAAACTTGTTCCACTACTTAGCACATAGATATCAACGCAGCCAAAAGGAGGCTTCACCATCACACTCCTCTAATCCTCATTTTGAACTTGATAAATAAACCAAAAGTTAAACAATATATACCTACTCCCATATATCCCACGCTTTTCTTCACCTGCACTGTTGCTTCCACTTAAGTCAGTCTTATTTTTGAATGGGTACAGGGGGAAGCATGGCTAGAGGAATTGTTATTTGGAAGAAACTTAAAAAAAGAAAAAAATTAGGGAGCCACTTTTTCTTTCCTTTTCAGACCTCAGCAACCACTGCTGAGGAGGCAAATACTTTAAAAATCAGACACCCAAACTCCAGGAGAGGAAGTAGATGGAGAAATGGCAACAGACACTGTTCCAGTTGCGGCCTCCTATATGATGTATCTGAAGTTACACAGGCAACAGATTTGCAGTGATTTATTTGCATATCTTTATTGCCATTATCAGTACATAAAATCCATCTTAGGGCAGGATTAAAGAGGTGTAGAAGAGGAGACAACTACCCTATCTTCACAGAATGTAACAGCTATACTCACAATTGCTGAAAACCTGTGGAGGAGTTAAACATGTAGCACCTTTCTGTACTCTTCCCTTCCTGTCAATTACCTGAGCTCATTATTTCACAAATTGAAACTGATATTGGTTTGACCTGATTAACAGGTCAAATTTCTTTGCTCGGTCATCCACTGCTAGTAAAATATGAGAAAGTTACCTATGTTTGTGTTTTTCAATGTTTTCCTAGAACAGGTGACTAAAAATAATCTCACAGATCAATATTTACATACAGTATTCAAACAAAAGCTTGACTTCAAGTATAGTTAATATGAAATTTCTCAAGGCATTTATAGGTTTAAGGAACAGGTAGATGTACTTGGGTCTCAGTCTGCAGGTGACGCATTCCAAGTACAGAACAAAAACTAGGAACTGAGAAAATTTAAGTGCTCATAATCAAGTTTGAAGTGAAATTCAAGGCTTTCTCTAAATTGAAATAAAAGTTACTCTTGCATAACCTCTTATGCTTGAGTTCACAAGAGAAATAACACAAAGACAGAAAGTAAATTTTAATTTTAGAAATACTTCAATATTTTAGCTCATGTCCTTCATCCTGTTTATCCAGAAGCTGATTTATATTACCAACAGGTAATATTAACTCACCCTCTCAGAACAGGAACAACTAGAGCAGCTGTGGGGGGGGAGTACATTGACACTGCGTAAGGTACTCTGGATGATTTTGTTAAGATGCTTCTCAAGTGCACAGTATTGTGGTTCTCTGGTTTTAGCCATTGGGTGTTTTGCTTCTGAATAGTTTTGCAGACATGCTAGACTACCAAAAGGCAACCTCTACCCCTTGTCCTCTCCTCAAGCACCCATCTGGCTGCCTTTTCTGCTTCAACATGACAATTACTGCTAGTAGCAATTTTTTCAATGTGTAACAGCACATTCAGTTATTCTTTTAGAACAGTACATCAACATGAAAAAAAAAACAACCCTGCAGATGACTAAAACAGTGAAATTAATGACTCTTAACACTTTATGCATAAGGCAACTACTAGCTTTTTCCAGGTTACTTGGAAAAAGGGAACTCCATTTATGTGGTTAACAAGAATTTTCTGAAAATTTCAGGCTGATGATGTTTTTAGGTTTTGAATTCTTTTCTCACAACAATATTCTAAAGTGTCCTTATTGATTGCAATCAAAGTTATGCTGTTTAAAGTTAGTCTGCAGTTTACTAAATTAACTTATAAACTAGGATCAACAGTCAGAAAACAATCACCTCAAAACTAAATATCCCAATTTTAGCTTACTGGTTCCAAAATGTATCACTGTTTAATAAACAGAATGAATCAACTGCTTTAACAATAAACTTTTTCTTAAATTTGTCTTTACTAGCCTGCCAAATCCAGTGATTTGGGGTTTTTTCACCATCTTAACTAGATCTGCACTTAAGCAATGCAAAAAATGGTATCTGAAGCATTTTACTCGGTTTGATAAGTGCTAATTAAAGAAATGAGTTGTAGTATATACAGAATTGCACAAAATAAGAATTACTTAAAAGACAAACTATCTTTGACCCCAAGGTTGCCATGTTCTGTCTCCCCAAGCTATTTGGGGGGAAAAAAAGAGCCAAAAATATAGATACAAGTTTAACTCTTCTTGATGTTTCCCTATAAGCCTATTCTAACTCGCTAACTCCTACCTCAGTGTCTAATCCAGAGTGAAAACAATCAAGCAGTAGTCACTGCTTCAAGGAAAATGTTGACTGAGGTGGACTGGCCACCTTCATTTAACCCAGAAAAGGGACATACGCCAGTTATGTTTGAAAAATAGCCACCTGATGCCTTTCACAGTCAAACTTTGAGATTCATGCCTACTGCTCTAGATATAAACACCTTGCAAGTCATCACCTCAAAATGAAAAAGAGAACCTACCTATTCCCTACATGCCAAACTTGTTGGATATCTAGTTAAGCCTCTGAAAAATTACCTCTTTCAGTTTGACACACCAGAGACAGGTATTGTAAGAAATTTAGCATGACTTAAAACAGTATTTCAGTTTGACAAATAGAAGATTTTGCAAATACTAGACTAAAACACCATCAATCAATTTTCCTAAAGAGCCACAAAGTCAATAATGAGCACATGAAGAGTCTATGTGCAAAAAATAAAGACTACAATGGAACAAAATGGGACAAACTTAAACTGATGCAAAGTCTGTCATGAAGTATTAATTTCTAAATAAATTTTCATCAAGTTCTCAACTCAGGTGGCAGATTAACATCACCAGAAATCATTATCTGTGTCTCAGGAGTTCAAATTAATTTGCTCAAAGTAGGTTTACTTATGCAGATGCTTCTCACCATAAACAGCAATTCACTCCATTTTTTCACAGCACTGAACTAATAACATTTGAGCCACTTAATCTAATCTTAGGTTGGAAATTCCAAACTACATTTTGAAACCATGGGAAAGACCTGGAGGGGTTAGTCTTCCAAATTATTATTAAGAAGAGAGTAACTTTCTAAAAACATCATCACTGTTGTGCTCAAGTACCATCAATGTTTTGACACGTGAGAAATGCCTGATCAATACATCTAATGAAACACTGAAGTAGAACAGACCCCTGGTTACACAACTATTTCTGCATTTGCCTCACTGACGGCTTCACAGTAGTTACAGATGTATCCCTCCTCCAGTTCAGGGAGATGAATAACACTTTAGAGCTACACTTGAAACATTTAATGTGGTAAGGATTCAGGAATGTCAATACAAGAAAAGAAAAATACAATTATAAATCCCCCCTGCAAATTCTAATGGTTTTTATGCTTGAACATTAGCTGGTTTACATTTCTCAGCCATCAGCTACTCATTGGTGCTGCTAAGCACAGAGTTTCTCTATGTCTGCTTATGCTCGTATTTAATACGAAATTAATTTTAAATCAGTGTTCCCTCTGTTTGGAGCACAATGAAACACAGTCAAAGTTTCAGTCTATTTTTCTTACTCTGAAGATCAACAACCTTGTGACATGCTACTTTAAGTCCCACAAACATACTTTTGTTAGCAAATAGCTTAAGCAGCCTACCAGAACTACCTACCCACTCAGTAAGCAACAAAGAATTTCAAAAACAAACAAAAAATACTTTATGTAGCAGCAGACTCATGTTAATAAAAATGACTGTTTAGTACAGGACATAATTTCCTCTCTTGATTTTATTCAAATTATTGTGTGTTAGTTGAAGAACCTGGTTCTCAAACTAAAACAATTTTTGCCCAGAAGAAACAGTTTGTCAAGGAAGTTTTGCTCGAGGTTTGGTAACCTGACCAGAAAGTTCCTTCAGAAAATATCAGAATAAGCAAACACAAATCTGCACTTTTCAGTGCAATGGGATATTTTGCCCATCTTCTCCTACTCTCAATCAAGTTTTAGATAAAACTTGCATGAGCTGAAGTAAATTAAAGAATGGATGAATATTTCTTAAAACTAAGGCTCACTTAAGTGTTGTTCATAAAAATTTGAACAAAAATAGGATTAATCTATGGATTCTATGAACATATTTTTTTTCCAGATCCTATCAAAGTCATACTGGAAAAATGTACTGTTTCTTAAATATTTTCCATACAAACTTAAATATAAATTACAACCCCTCAATGAATGCACAGAAACAAGACATTTGGAGACACATTCTTTAAGCATCGCTAATAATAATCAGACTGAAGACTGGATTTGAACACATCCGTTCTGTGTTTAATTCTACCAAACAAATCAGTGTTGAAAAACAGCACTTTTCCAAGGTTTCTGGTGGTAAGATTACCATATATTTTTGTAAGAACAGTTACACGCAACAGATGAACCTCTACACCTACAACATTTACTGCACAAAGCTTATACTGAATTATGAGGACAACAGAATTTTGGACTGGGAAAAAAAGTATTAGTAACTTTGAGATTTCATTACATCCTTTTAGCTTGAGTGGAAGCTATTATTACAAGAGTGCAATAACTTTTGCTGTTTTTCTTGCCTTTTCTTGATTGTGATATTCATGATATTTAGTTGCATAATACAAAAAGGATGCTTTTAAACACTGTATTGCTTTAACATACTAAATGCTTTGATGGTATATTTAGAAGTGAGGTGCCGTATATTTTCTACTCCATTTAAAAATGAAAACAACTCCTATTTGGCTTAAATACTGCAAAAAGTACAAAGTAAAAAGAAGCATGAAAGAAACTGAAAAATGTCAAACAGCCACGAAACTGCAAACTACACATAATGGAAAAGCCATAAGATTCAGAACAGTCAAACCCAGTCTTATTACCTTAGGATAACAAGATGCAGACTGAACTGTTTCTTGTCAGTTCAGCATATACAGAAGGACTTTTATTACCACTTCCTACTTGTAGACATACTTTTCTTCTGTTTATATAGCATTCCAGAACACCCTCACTCTTTAAAAAATAAGCTGAAAAACAACTCTATTAAAATAATGAAAAACACTCTCATTATCCCTATCCCTATACTAACTATAAATACTGAAACAAAATGGGTAGAGTAAATAACTAACCCTTTATTCTACTCCTGTAAGCATAAAGGCAGAGATCTGGTACAACGCATTTATTTAAACAATGAAATTCTTGCAGAGTGTGAAAGTTTAAACTGTCCAAACCTAAATCAATATTAAAAGATTATTTTTCAAAGTGGAAAAACTGCATAATTAATCAGGCTTCTTCACAAAGGGAGGCCACTTTTAGAATGCTAGAACTTGTACTCCTTGATGCTCATTCATGATCTGAAAAGGAGGTTGAACTAGACAACTTCAGCTTACCAATAATACCAGACAGAAAAAGGAAAACAAACAGATACCTCATGATAGGAGCTGAGCACTAATGCTGGGAAAAAAAAAAAAAAAATCAGTGTTGAAAAATTAAAGATTTTTTTTTTTTAACTAGTAAGGAAAATAATTCTAAATTAGCACTTCCAATGGCAAACTCTAAACTATCACTCAGTAAGTCCATATTATGAGTTGGTGATTCCATAAAATCACAGCTCAGGACTCAGCAACAGTTAGGGTGAGCCTTTCAAGAGGGAATAAAAAAATCACATGAAAAAGGTTTGAGTAGAGTTTAAGACATGATTTGGGGTTTTTCCCTCATTCATTCCTGCATGGTAGCATGCAATGACAGAGACTGCTTTTCTGCTTGCCTGGCTTCAGATTAAGTTTTGCATTTCGCCAGCTAAACCATTCAATAAATCTAGTCTAAATTCTAGCCTAGGGTTATCAAATTCTGTGACACCACTAAACCATACCTGAAGACCCCCAAGCCTATAAATCAGTTTTTGAAATGCCAATTTTATGAATGTGCAATCCAGTCACTTGTTTTGTGTATCCTCATGAAAAATTTCTGTCAGGCATTGCACTAGGAACAAGTTGCAATGTTGTTGTCTCAAAAGTTTTGTTAACTTTATATTTTTTCACTAGACTACAGAAGAGAATCCTGGTTATGTAACTCAATTTCTTATGTTTTAATGTTATCTCTGTATCAAAATGAAGGCAAAATGCCAAGCAATAAATGGATGAATAGTCTAGTTGATCTGATTTTTTTGGTAGAGAACCGTTACCAAAAGACAGCACTTTAAGAACACGTACTTCTTACTGCAAGGAATGGCCAATAAAAGGTGAAACCTCTGAATTACACACAGTACTTATACAGCTTCAAGAAGCTCAAGGCAAAAATTCATACCTACTTGGATATCTATTTTAATTTGTATTCCTGTAATACCTGTGTAACGCAGTTTGCAAGGTCACATTGTGCTACGTATTGTAGTTAAATGCTACACCTTGGGACAGCCTATTTTGTACCTAAAACATAATGGATGTTTTGCGTACTTTCTACATGACCTAAAGGGCTTGAAGGTCAGGTACTTTTAAAATGAAATTAACTGTGTCCATTGGAAGACATAAGGAACAGATCAAGAAAGCTGAATCAAAATGCTAATGAGGAGTAGCACCTCAAAAGAAAAAGAGACAAAGGTCAGTAATGAGATACAGTAAAAGTAGTCAAATGATGAAAAAGAGAAGCTTAAAACCAGAATGATAACCTAGGAGAACTGACTCTAAGACTAACAAGTTTAACATCTAGGATAGATAAGAAGCAATTCAATAATCAGTAAGATGATGGACAAAACGATAAAAAAGTCACTCATAATGAAAGCTTTTTTTGTTTCAAACTGGAGAGCTCAAGAAAGGCTCACAGCTTTTAGCTCCCAGTAAAGTCTCATCTATGAAAAACAAGGAAATCAATTCCTTTCAAAGGTATTTAACATCCAGCTTCAATCTTGCAGCTTTTACCTGTCATAAATATCGTGAATACTTTAATGACTGTACAGGGAAGTGTAAACTCTCTGCAAGCACCATGCTTGATCTAATGAGGCTGTGAGAAAGGAAATCAGAAAACAGAAAATTACATACCTTGTGTTGTTCTATTGCATCCACCCACTGCTGTCTGTGGTCTGGGTCCTGAGCCCGGAGGTACCAAACACTGTCGTTGACGCTGATATCAAATCTGCATTCGTCAAAGTCATGGGGCTGTGACAGAAAAGAGTGTAAGGGTAGCTAAAATTAGCAACATGATCAACGTTACCTCGCAGATTATTTTGACACTCAAACACTAATTAGAAAATCTGGTCTATATTGTCTCGAGTTCATCCTAGACTCTAAATTCCATGTAATGTAGCTGTCTCATACAATGACCATATACTCTCATAATGAAAAATGCTGGCCTTCTGAAATAGAAAAGCCTGTTTAATACATTTTTATTAAAGAAAATTTTAATAAATAAATTCCACACACAAATAAGTTCCATATTTTCAAATACTTTGAAATAAATGCTTTAGCAAAATATCTACTATAGAGGAAAATATGCCTACATACACATTTTAATTTCAAAACACGACAAAAACCCCGTAACATTACTGCTATCAGTATTAATTCTAGATTACATACATACATAGCAAAAAAATACCAGGATAAAACCATAAAAGCAGACTATATTTAAACGACAAGTCAAAGCAGGAACTTCAGGAAGCTGTGACATGCTCTGCCTCAACTATTTTCACCATGAATATTTCACAGATAATTGGAAGTCACATGCAATCCTTTCAAACATCTCCACTCAACTGTATCTAACTTTCAGTTTACACGCCTTAAATACTAATAAGCTTTTACTAATATGACAATGAAGCTGTTAAGGAAAGTACAAGGAAAGAAAACAATGATCTAATCTGCCTTGTACCCTGACACTGTCAGTTCAAAGTTACTCTTTAGCAAACGTCCAGCTGAGCCAATATTCCCCACACTCTTCAGGTCTGAAAGCCATTCTTAAAGACACATAACGCAGGTGCAACTGAATACCAATTTGAATACAAAGAAAAAATATACATGAAAATAACTGCAGGAGGCTAACAGGTTCCAGGACTAAGGCTAGTGGCATGATCTCAAGGACTACAAACACTGATTCCAGATGCTAAAGACAATCCTATGCAGCAATATCCTACACAACACATGCACCACTCTGCCAATACATTCATTTTGCAGATAAAGCATTGTGGATCACTTATGAAACACTCCACAAAAGAAAACCAAGAAGCAAGTTTCATCTGTTGTCATGCACACCATTCCAGTGTCAGTGAGAATTTTTTTCAAAGAGTTTGGAAATCAGAAGCTACTTATACATAAAAGATTTTTTTTTTTTAGTATACCAAGGAAGAAGAAAAGCATAACAGAATTCAAATTACCAAATAAAAAAAAAGAGCTAGAAAGAGTTTAACAAAATACATTAAAAAACCAAAGTGAAGCTTAAAGCTTCATGTATTTGGTCAAGCATCTGAATGAAAGTTCAATTTAAAGAAATTTAAACTTCCCATAGGAAAAATCTCCAGCAACTGAAAGAGCTGACAATCAAGTCAAACAACTGTAGCTACTAATTACCTAATACATGACCATCTAAAGTTAATTAAATTCGAACAACTTTCAAAACTGCTTCTACACACTACTTTGCCTTCACTGAAACAGACAACATAGGGATATAAAAAGAGACGTGGTTGTTTGACCCTGGCTGGATGCCAGGTGCCCACCAAAGCTTCTGTCACGACCCTCCTCAGCTGGACAGGGGAGAGACAATATGACAAAAGAATCATGAATTGAGATAAAGATGGAGACCACCAATTACTGCTACAGGCAAAACAGACTTGAGTTGGGGAAAACAGTTTAATTTATCACCAACCAAATCAGACCAGGATAATAAGAAACAAGAAAACTAAAGTCACCCCACTCCTCCTTACCAGGCTCAATTTCACTGTCTCTTTCCCTCGATTTCATCTCCCTGAGCACTGCAGGGCAAGAGGGAATAGAAGTTGCAGTCAGTCCAAACATTGTCACTGCCACTCCTTCCTCACGCTTTCCCTGTTCCAGCATAAACCTCCTACGGAACACAGACCTCTGTGACCTTCTCCAGCATGGGTCCTTCCCAAGGGCTGCAGCTCTTCGTGAACTGCTCCAGCACAGGCCCTTTCCACAGGACACAGTTCTTCAGGCACAGCCTGCTCTAGTGTGGGTCTCCCATGGGGTCACAAGTCTTGCCAGCAAGCCTGCTCAGCATGGACTCCTCTCTTCATGGTGCTACAGGTCCTGCCAGGAGCCTGGTCTAGCATGGATTTTTCACAGGGTCACAGCCATGGGGCCCTCCAGGGGCTACAAGTGGATCTCTGCTCCAGCAATGGATGCTCATGGGCTGCAGGGAGACAAGGTGCTTTACCATAGTCTTCCCCACAACCTGCAGAGGAATCTCTGCTCCTGCATTTGACCATCTCTTCCCCCTCCTTCCTCACAGACTTCTGTGTCTGTAGAGCTCTTGCTCCCACATATTCCCAGCCCTCTCTCCCAACCCCTGTTGCACAGCAGTTTTCACACTTTCTTAACTGTTATCAAAGAGGCAATACACCACCATTGCTAATTAGCTCAGCTTTGGCCACCAGCAGGTTCATCTTGGAGACAGATAGAATTGGGTCTGCAAGATATGGAAGCAGCTTCTGGCATCTGCACACAGAAGTCACATCTGTAGCCCTCCCACTACCATAACCTTGCCACATAAACCTAATAGGATATCAAATCTTCCAGCTGAGGTCCCTCTTCTCCAAATTTTATTTTCTTTATTATTATTATTATATACGAAAATATTTTAATCTGCTTTAGAGCACCAAACTTGCCATGGCAATGTGTCAGGCTTACACGCCTGTTCCCAGTCACTCCTCTGGCAGGCCCTCATTTAACCATGTATCTGCAACAATCAAAGATATTTTAAAAAATCACCGAAAAATTAAGTGTAGAAAGATTAGTTATCAAGGCTTTTCCTGACATTATAGCACTTCTCAGCTTGATTACTCACTCTCTGAAGTCTTTCGGGAGGAGTTATAAGCAATTATCTCGTATGTGATTAGAAAGACTTGTCAAAATTCATTTTAAAAGCCCCCAGCACTACTGATTCCACACTTCCACACTTACTTCAGTTCATAATTGTCTTTGTTTTCCCCTGCATCTTATCTCTAACCTAAACATTTTCCAATGCAACTTAAGATTATCACCTCTGTTCTTTTCACAGGCAGGTTTTTGTACACCCTTCCTTTCCAAAGCATCTTTTATTATATTTGAAAATTCATGCCTTCTTGTTAAGACAGGGAAATTAAATGTTTTCCTTGAGGTTTAGGTCTAAAACTTTTAAACACTTTTCTGGGTCATTTACTGCATGCACATTTCTGCATTAACTGTAGTTAAGAGACTAGGCCATCTATAGATAGAGAGACTTGACCAGCTGGTCAAAGCAGGGGATTGTCCCGCTCTGCTCTGCACTGGGGTGGCCTCACCTCAAGTGCTGGGGGCAGTTTTGGGCACTACAACATAAAAAAGACATTAACTAATAGGATCCAAAGGAGGACAATGAGGATGGTGAAGGGTCTGAAGGGGAAGCCTAAGGAGAAGAGACTGAGGACACTTGTTCTGTTCAGCCTGGAGAAGAGAGACTGAGGGGAGACCTCATTGTGGTCTTCAATATCGTCACAAGGGCAAGTAGAGAGGCTAGCACTGATCTCTTTCTCTCTTGTGACCAGTGACAGGACTCAAGGTAATGGCATGAAGCTGAGTCGGGGAGGTTTAGGTTGGATATCAGGAAAACGTTTTTCACCCAGAGGGTGGTTGGCACTAGAACAGGCTCCTCAGAGAAGAGGTCACAGCACCAACCCTGACAGAGTTCAAGGAGCATTTGGACAATGCTCTCAGGCACATGGTGTGATTCTTGGGGGTGTCCTGTGCAGGGCCAGGAGTTGGACTTGATGGTCCTGATGCATTCCTTCCAACTCAGCTTATTTCACGATTCTGTAAATCAGGTCTAGGGTTATACTCAGTTCACTGTGCAGTTCCATGTTATAAAAAACCCCTCAGTTGATCAGGTGATCCTGTTACACTGAGTTGCTTAAAGAAAAGAAATAACGACTAACAAGGCTAAATATGCTTCAAAAGGAAGTTAGGCAGGTGATGCATGATTTACTCTTTACCTACTTAACATCCTATAATACATATTAATTGCCTATTTTCCATATTTTTGGCAACTGAAATAGTTGTTTATCATCCTTTTCCAATTTTTTTTTTAAATGTGCTCCATGGTAAGAATCCTGAACTAACTGAACTTGAAAAACAAATACAACCCCTGAATCATGTGACCTGTTCCTTTCTTAACACAGAACAAATCAGGATGTTGTTGATTAACCCCCTTCTCAACCAGTAAGGAATTACATTGCATTTGCATGGATATCTTGGCAGAGTTCTGCATGTTACCTTTTGGTATCTTCTGTTAATGCTCCTCCCCACTGAGCTATAGACAAACTTCCTTGGTTTATCTCCAGCTGTAAGTGCTTTTATTGTTTTCTGAAGCTGCATCTAACAAAGACCACAAAGCATTATTCCAACGTCTCAGGTCTGTCCTCTACTCTTCTAACATTCTCATTAGACTAGTTCAACTCTCTCCTTTGCACTTCCTGGAAGTTTTTTCATTTCTCTTCACTTTCTTCCTACAGCCTCAACTCAGTTCATTTAGATCTCACTTTTTCTCAGGTTTACTGTTTGTATCTAGTGTTCCCTTTCCCCCTTATACTCAGGAGCTATTATAAAATGGTACAGTTCTTAGCCAGTCACATGACAGGACCTTGGAGGATAAATAGGGATTTTCATCTGTAACAAGCTAAGGACGTGCCGAGGCCAGGATACGTCCTAATGACCTTTTACAACTAAGATCAGGCAATAAAGAGGAATGTTTTAGTTATTCAGGGAAGCAGGAAGCAAGTAGGAGTTCACTATCAGTCCTCAGGATTTAAAGCACCTTGGAGAACTTCAGCTGCTTTTTCCCACCCTGCAGCAGTCTCAAGCAGCGTACACATATGAATTGAGAGCACATGGGGGAATACTACCCAGATCAACAAGACACTTTGAATGGGGGCACCTGAAAACATTAATAGTATTTTCAAAGCTGAGCTGGACAGACTCTTAAGTCTGGGAAGAGGCAACCTCTGTGCGCTCCAAGGGCTCATTCCAGAGCCCACATTAAAAAAAACCAAACCCAACAACAACCCCTCAACAGCTAAATCCTAATTCTGTGCAAGAATACACCACTAGAAACAGGCCTCCAGCATTCCCAAACACCCTTTCTGTATGACTCCCAAGTTTTTTTCCAAGGCACCTGCAGAGAATCCTGCAGAAACAAAGGCAATTCCAAGTATTCAAGCATTCCAGATCTTTCCAAAACCAATGGATACTAATTCTTAAATTCTAAACAAGCAAGAACAGTTTACATGAAGAAACACTTACTTGGCTACAGTTACTGAGGAAGTCGGTAGCCAGCTCAGGTCTCATGAGTCAGAGCTGACTGCATTGCCACAAAACCCTTCCTGCTATACAGCTGTCAAGCCTCATAAAACCACCTTCAGAGTAGTATCTGCTCGAAAAATACTGGTTCAGATGCTTAAGGAAAATCACACAGGAAAGATTAAGTGTTTCTATATACTTTATAACCTTCAAGAGTACTCCACAGGAGACAAAAAACAAAACCAAACCTTGAATGAAGAAAATTTTGCTTGCTCTCTCACTACTCCGAAGGGTGTTAATGGCATTTTGTCTTTTCCCTACAGAGGAAAGCCAGAGTGGTTTATAGCAGATACAACTCAAGTCTGCATACTACAATTATTAACATGGGCTTCTGCCACTATTCTCATTGCAGAACTAAAACATATCTAAGCTGAAATTATTTTTAAATTTTGAAGGCTTTTCTTATTAAGAAAATCCTGAGTTGGGAACTAGGACACAAGACAAGCAAGAGGCCTACAGAAAATGAGGAGTACAGTTCTTGAGTTCTCAGATGTGAATGTCACTAGCATAAATTCCACAGAGGCTGTCACCTAGCCTAAGCTAAAACATGAAACCTGATGTTCCCCCTCTGCTTCATTAAGTGCAACTCAAAGCAAGTTAACAGAATTCCACATTCTTTTTTCCAAATAGGTTTGAGTATGGTGCCAATCAAAAGTTACTTATCTGAAAATTGAGAAAACAAATTCAAGTTTTGGTAACCAAACTTCAGGTTTTTTCTTGCAAAAAGGATCTACGCAAATATGCCATGTATCAGAATACTTAAAGCTATTAAAAATGCTAATACTCAGATAAGGCTTTTTTTTTTTTTTGTAAAACCTAAGGAAAATTGATTTAAGTGTTTTGCATATATTTCATTGATGCAAATGCTGTAACTCATGCCTGCAGATTCATTTTATTTGCCTGTAGCATGTGTATTGGGACAAACCACACCCCAGTCACTTCTTTTCCGTTTAGAACACAAGTTGGTGCATTCTGCCCTTTGCCTCATCTGCTGAGGAAGTACCAAAACACCACTTTGATATTCTGATGTCTATCTGCACACATCTTCATGTTAATAGGCCTGTAAATCTTTTAAAAAAAGTAGACTTCACCAGCTGGAACTTAAATACCTTTTATAAAAGTAGACATGGAAAGTTATACCCTGGAAAATGAGATGCAATTCAGACTATGACTAACATAACCAACGTTTTCAAGAGAGCTGAACACACAATTTGTCCCATGTGAACATTGTCACTGTCCTACAATGCAAGGTACAATTTAGCTACTGATTAGTTTTTCCACCATTCCCACGGAATTCAGGAAAAAATGTCCCTTCCTTCAACTTCCTGCAATCCTCCAGTTACAAAGTACCTGAACAAACTACCACTTCCTCCACAACAAAAAAAAGTTCAGGGCAGTTACCACACATCTACAGATTTGCTTATTTGTTCTCACAGATCATTCAACAGGTTCTGGACATGGGTGTATTCACTGAAATGCTAAGAACACCTCTATCCTATTAAGCTTTCAACAGGAAATCCAAGAGATCATTCCAGAATAATATGGATAGGACAAGAAAGGACAGAGGGGCACAAGCAATGATCAGAATACAGTAAAGTTCATCTATAACATGGTATTACTTTTGAAAAAGACAGAAGTTCAAAACAGGCCTGTATTCATGCATAAGCAAGGGAACCTTCTCACAACAGGAGGCAGCAAACTGGACAAAGGGAGAGATGTGCATGTGATAATTTAGGATGTGACAGACAAAAACAGACGGCATAACCTATGATGAGCTAAAGAAATACGATTCTGAGCACCTTACAAGTTAGTTTACCTGACAGAATAGAAAAAGAGGAAGCAATACAATGTAAGAGGTAACAACATTAAATAAAGAAAAGGAAAATCTCTTCAATCCATGATTCTCAGTAAGCAGCATGTATCAAAGTAAGAAAAGCATTGTTGTTACTGAGAATTGAGGCTAACACCAAAGAGCATACTTTGACTGTGAGAATAAAGGAAAAAAAGAAGCTATCTTATACCAGGAAAAAAAAGTTGTATGAACACATCCTACATGTACCCACACTGAGGTGCTAACGAAACTCCAAAGATAAGAAGTTTAGTTTAAGATCTGTGCTATATGACTGAAGGAATTACTTTCAAAAGCACAATGAAAACTGTATTTCAGCTCCCATGCAAAACCAGTTTGGAATTAGCAAAACCTGTGAATAGTTAACCAGAAAAAAAGCAAATGAAAAATCTTAGCCAAGTTTCAAAAAGTGAACATCTTAAAATAATTTTTTGAAAGCATTTAATTCATGACAGATCCAAACTGTCCCTTGCTTCCAAAATGCAAAATGGCTGAAAATATGCTAACTTATGAAAAAAAAATTAACAGAAAGATAGTGAAATGAAGTACCACTGAGATGATTTTGAAGTTGCATTCTAGATAGTGAATAGTACTTAAAATCATCACAGGAAAAATTCTATCAGCTGAATCATAATATCTGTTTTACCAAATAATATTATGCTTGGTTAGGATTTTACCAGACAAGACCAGTTAGCAAAACACTGTCTTTCATGCCCTTTTAAATAGTGAAGTATTTTTCGAGTGAGTGTACTTCTTTCCAGAGTCACTGAAAAGCTCATGGGTCACGATAAGGACAGGGAGATCATTTACCTACTGCCAGAAGGGTCAAACAAATTAACTTGGAGAAAACTGACTTAATTTATTGCCAGTTAGAGTTGGCTAGTGAGAAACAAGACAAAACTAACATGGGCACAGGGAGATGGGGAATGAGGGCTATGGTCACTTGGTAATTAAATCTAACTCTGCCACTCCTTCCTCATGCTCTTCACCTGCTCCAGCAAGGATCTTCTCCATCACTGCAATTTTTCAGGGTAAACTTCTATCCTAGACTGAAGTTTCAGGATGAAATAACTTGAAGAAAGCATTCTACTTCACTGCTTATAATGCATTTATTAAAAACGTACTGAAGTCCCAAAGGACATTGCAAGTTCGAATCCCGTATATTTGTAATATTTGCCCACCCTGCAGCCCCAAGAAAAACCAGGAACATCCATAAACCTGGGAATTAGGGTCTACCAAGAGTCACAACACAAAATTCTGGTTTCCCTTTCTGAGTTCTAAAATCCAGTCAAAACCTAATAGAAACACTGGACTCCAATGTCTTGCCTTTCCTTGTTGTTATTCTTCAGCAATAAGAACTTACTTTTTAGTTATAATGGCTGGCTATATTTTTTTAACATTTATTTGTACTGTATTTTAAATTTTATTTATTACAGAATTGGGAAACCTTATTGCAAACAAGCAAGTAAACCAGACAGCTCTTGTCAGAGACTGAAATAGTTCATGCCTTCAACATTTTTATGAAGTTTTGCCCATTATAGCAAAAAAACTGTCTAAAGAATCTACAACCACCGAAGCACACCTCTCCCTGGAGATGCCTGACTGGAATTTAGGATTGTGAGTTAAGACATCTAGATTAGATAAAGGGAGCGCTATTGTTCAATCATCTCAGGTCTGAGAAGAAGTAAACAAGACTATGCATCCACAAGAAAGCCAAACCCAGCAGCTGTGCTGATCATCCCTGGCTGGGTTCGGGGTGGGGGAGGCCACAGCCTACAGATTCATTTGCTGAGAGTAGATTTGCAGATTTTACCCCCAGCTGAGGGGGGGAAGGAGGTTTCGGGTGTGTGTGGAGTACCTGTCGTCAGTGGCAATAAACACCCATCCTCCCTTACACAATCTGACTCGACTTTGGAACCCCCAAACCCAAGAGGGCCACATCCATGGGACATTCACGTGAGAGGCAGCTGAGGAGGTGTCATAATCCATCAAATACCCCCCGAAGTGCCCCCAGACTCATTCCTGAAGCCTTGCACCACAGGACTGCAGGTGATCCAGAGTCTGTTGCAAGACACAATGGCAAACTTACCCCCCACCGGGGGAGGTGCCTGGATTTTCCTAGCTGGCCTGAACGTGTATTAATCCATTGGATTCTATGTTTCTTGAGGGACCCTCATCACCAAGACCAGCTGGAGAGGATCAACAGAATCGTTTGGACCCACGGCATGGTGATATTTTCTTTCACCTGCCTCTGTCACTCTCCTTCTGTTCCTCCACCTCTTTTCCTATTGCTTTCTCTTCCTTTTTCTCTCTCTCATATTTACTACCAAATAAAATCCATACTATTGACACTGGCATATGGTCTCATTTGCACCTTAAATCGGGCAGAGGAATTTCTAAATAATTTTAATAACCAGACCTTACAGCTCTATACCTACTGAAAGAGTGATAAATCTTTAGGGTCAAAATATGGTATATCTAAATCCGTGTTCATTACCACATTAGAAAGAAAACTTTATCATAATGGCATATTTACATATGTAGAAAAAAACTTTTCAAGAAAACGGGCTTAAAAATATAAAAGCCATTAAATGTTTTTACATTCTTTGCTACTACCCAAATATTCCACTCCAGGTCTTTAATCAGGATATTTTCTTTTTAAAATACTTTTCAACACTTATTTTTCTTTTAAATAATAGTCTTATCTTTCCAAAACCTAGCTAAAGTAGAGGCCAGTGAAAGCAGAAGCATGGCAAGCAGAATTTAGTTTGTTAGCATGGCATGCAAATTTAAAATTAACTTGGTTTAATCCATTGCAAAGAAGCTCTCAAGGCAGAATTGTCCTTTTATGTTTGGATCAAGTATATATTGTATTCTAGTTTAGCACTGAAGCCATATTTAAAATTTGAAACCTATAGACCTCAAGCATAAATCTGGTCAATCTGATTTTCTGCACATCTGCCGAAGAGATTGAGATGAAGAAGTGATCATACAAAAACAGTTTTCAGATGTTTTTTGAGGAATTATCTATCTTAGAGGACAGTATCTTACAATACATGATTTTCTAAAATTAGTATTTTATGAAATTATTTCCCTGTTAATAAAGTGGAATTAGTATATAGTATCAAGTCATGGTGTATTGGTTTATATGTAAACTTATCTCTGATACTGCTGTTTTCAATTACCTACTGAAAAAACAATTACTTGTAATAGCAAGACCTAGAGTGTAACAAACATGCTAAACTTTAGTCAAAGACACAGAATGCCACTGTTTTACTGGAATAAAGAAGGCAAGACTAACATAGTTGTAAACCAGCATGTGCATGCAGCCATCACCTTAAGTGATCTTCTAGTGACTATGGATACATGTAAGAACTCCATGGATTAGCTTTAGATACACACTGAGAAAAATCAGGGTATAACTAATGAGCCTGTTCTGTTTGAACAGTCTGAAGGACTTGAAACTTGATCTAACTCACAAAACTTGCCTTTAGAGCTAATTATCAGTTAATGACTCCAGGATAAGGAATACTGAAAATGGAAGCATACTTGTTATGGCTTTAGTGAGAACAAAGTCAAGGAACTGAGTCCGCTGCAGAAAAATTCATATGATACTTCTCAGGTTTCCACTTGGAGCAAAATATTTGCACTATCCACCAACAGCATGCATCAAACATGGAAAAAAACCCCAAAAGAAATATACTATAGAAAAACACCAGGCTAGAATTGATTAGAAACCACCAAGTTAAACTCCTTAGGAATCCCATCATATAGAGCAAGGAGCTGGAGTTACTAATCAGGAATGAAGCCAAGCAACTTTGTATCAACTTTAGAGAATGCAGAAACACTGTCTGAGCCACTTTTTAAGAAGTTTATTTTTATTGGACAGTCACATATAGGAGCAGGAATCACACATGCACTGCTGCACTCTTAAAATATCTATTTTTGTATCGATTAGCTTTGTTGTATCTCACACGATGTACTGTAGTGTGGCACAGAAGACCCAAAATTCTCACCTACACCAGTGACAACAGAACAATACAGATTTCACAAGAAAACCATGAGCAAGTATCCAGAGAAGGTACTCTACACTAGAAGAAGAGCTGTGTTTCACAGCACTACATTGAGCTGATGGATGGAGTAGAGCATTCTGGACTTAAATCCATAATCATTGGAATGGAAATTCCCATTCCAGGAAAGCAGTGGCATTGCAGCTAGAACAGAGGCCTGCTGTACCTGCAAAAGCAGCACACTAAGACTTAAGATTAGCTTGGTTTGAATTCAAACATAAGCAACTTAACACAGTACAACTATATAAGCATTTCTATAAATGCAGTATTAACACTATTAACAACAAGAGTTATGCTAACTACTGCAAGACCCAGTCCTGATCTGTAAGGCTCATTATCAACTTTTTACAAAAACTGGCTCTGTGAACTAGACCTTGGTACCAGGTGTCTCTTGTTATGATATAAGATTTAAGCATGAGATATCAAAGACCTCGAAACTATGGACACAGATGAAAAGCAGAGGCCCCACAACCATAAACAATTCCTTAATGGTCAAATACTGGTCAGTGAAAACATGGAACCTCCACAGCAGGGAAGGTTGTTTTTGCTCTTGCTAGCAGCAGCTACTCAAAAGAAAAAGCCCAAACAGCTGAGCAATAGGGCAAAGAAGCAACAAGGCCACAGCCTGGTAAACTAACACCTCTCTGGTATCACACCACATGCAGTCCAGGGTCAGGTGCCTCAAACATTTTTTAAAAGATGGTTACAAAAGATCCTAATTTAGGCCTGTGTGTGTGTTTTGGCAAAAGATGCCTATTTCAATTCCACACCTGTCCTGTCATGCACCTCCTCCTCTCCCTCACTGAAGAGCTCTTCAATTAGGTTACCTTCACTTCAGCAACCAGAACCATCAAGAACAAAGATATCGGGCTAGCAACATGGTACTGGCTACACAGTACACTGCATAGTTAGCATGTAAGTCAGATACAAGAGTGACTGACTGCTTGGAATACATAACGATAATGGTTAGTGTGTAAGAACTAATGTATAGCAATAATTAACAAAGTGTAAGAACTAATTAAAAGCACAAGGCAGGTTGCTAGTCAGCCTAAAAGCTTCCATTCTAAAGTTTAAAATTAATCTGAATTGTCAGTCTAAACTCTCACGGCTACCTCTAATTGTTTATATATATATGCATTTGTGTACACATACCTATACTGCACACATAATTAGTTTTGAAAAAGCTGAAAAAATAGTTTAAGAAACAAGCGCAATGCTTGGCCTTATAAGGCAGAAACTTAAAAAGCTTTAGGAATATATTAGACACCAGTTACCATACAACCTCAGTTAAGTATGGAGACCCGGAGTATTAAATTCTGTTCCAACTGGCCTTCTTAACTGAGAAGTGGTGGACTTCAAACGAGAGGAAAGACACATCAAACAGATTTAAGAAGTGGCTAAGTTAGCCAGACTATTTGATCAATTTCACACTGATCAGAATACACCAGGAACAAAGGACAGTAGCAACTAAAGTATATGCCTAAAGGAAGAGGCAAGAAGATGAACTGGGAGAAGAAAACAACACTCAAGCAGTCATCTATGACAAACTATTCTGAATGTATTAACAGAAAGACTGGTTAAGCTAGCGACTTCAGAAAGCAACTAAAGAAGAGACAGCCAACTGCAGCTGGATATTAGTGGACAAAAAGTATTCTGACCTTTTAACTTAATATTCTATGAATGGATATCCAAAAACAAGGTCTAATATTGTACAAATCCTCAACAGAGCTGTTGGAAACATCATTAATGGCTATCACAAGACACATCAGATAATCAACAGAAAGTTGAGTAGGAGGACTGTAGAGCAACACTCCAGCCCTGGAGGGGGTGACGTATGAACCTACCGTATCCATGAACAAGAAATCAACTATAAATCAATCTTATGAAAATGCACAGAAATTCAGATTCAGGATTCAGATTCAGCAAGAATAAGATTGCAAATACCACAGAAAAAATTGCTGAGTTATAAAATCATGGCTTTAATACATAATGCAAACACTGAAATTATGTAAGACTTGGTATACATCTGTGAGAAATGCTCCACAGCATCAAACTGTTCCAACATAAACCACAGGCAGGAATTATGACCCTAAAGTGGATTTCAAATAATGAACAGTGTTAGACTTTAATCATCTTAATAAAAAAGTCACGTGGGGGAATAATATTCTCACTGATAATAAGACAACAGGAGTACTGCTGGATTACAGCCCTAATTTCAAGTGTGTGGTAACACATGGTTATATTCAAGTACTAAAGACTAATTCTTCAGCAATATTAAGTAAAGCCAAAATCTTTGGTTAATGCACATTACGTCTCAATCATTATGGAATTTTCATCATAGAACAAAGAACAGCCTCACCAAGCTGATCTGGATGTGTATTTTTCCATTTCTGACTTAATTTCTTCAGTACACACTACAGAAGAAATCATCCATTTCTCCACCACACCAAGTAATTGCTTTTTGCTTGACATGGATATTAGCACTTTATATAACTTTGATCTATACACACATTTTCACTTCACATCAATCCATCAATGGCTGGTTCAGATAACCCAAGAGGCATACACAAATTTGTACAGAGGATGTGAATGCTAAAAAACTAGTTGTCCAGGAGAATCCCGTATTTCAAGCAATTTCTGCATGCTGCACCACCAGTGCACCAGTCCAGTGTCAGTAACTCCAGGCATTTACTCCCTTTCTCTTCCTCACTCTCCTGTTGCTCTTTGGTATATTCCTCTCAAGAACAGAATCACCTCAGGCCTTTTGCATATGAGTAAGTATTCCTAACCATATTTGCCTCTATTTAGAATATCCATTTCCCATTTAGCAAAAATCGCCCACCAGTCTGGATTTAGCTACTTGAATGAGACACACACCAAAGCCTAACAGTACTAATTGCCACATGTCCTAAATAAACCCCGAGCTAGTTAAGGCTTGTATTAGATGTCTTAGTTTACTCAGGTCATCTTTTCAGTAGCAACTAAGGCTGAGGAGGCACTTTATCAAATTACAGAAAATTAATTATTCAATTAAGTGCTCATCATGTCATACTAAAACAGATTGTTTTCCGACCTCAGACAGTTGGAAACAATATTTTCCAAACCAGTTAACAAGTACTACAAATTTACTGGTTAGTGTTTCTACTAACAGGGCATGGACTTGTAGCTTAGGTTTTTTAATAAAAGCTTTCACCAACTAAAACCTATCAATTCCTGTTCAACTTCACTAGCAACAAACTGAATAAAAAAAATGCAATTACAGCTTTCTTTCATCATAAGCAGGTATGTTAGTAAAACCAAATTTTGAAGCAGTAGCTAGAAAAAGAAAATCCAAACTTTATCCACATAGGTCTTTGAAATGGGTCCACTTCTATACCACTTCTCTACACTACTACACCGAGTCCAAAATGCTGTCAGATTTCACATTGTATGAAACGTAAAACAAACACATCACTATACTGTTAATGTCAAGGTGAATTTTCGAAAGTCTATTTTGCAAGATATGATTCTTCATGCCACTAAGAATATTTCTCTAGCACCAACATCTCCTTCAATTAAAAATACACATCTTTATTCTAAATCTTAGAGACTTGTAGGGTTTGAAGTTTCTGGGAAAAAAACTCTCATAGGAAAGTCATGAATGTGTTTTAATTGATGAACTCATGAAGCATTTTCTGGTAATTTGCCTATCTATTTTTAAAAATGTCAATCTGTACTTCCTCTCTCAAGTACCAATTATTAACGGTGGTTAGTATCATACTATAAATAAAACAGAAATACTACTGGAGTGAGGAAAGGCACTGATCAACTAACAGTATCTTCAAAAAGTGGAGTAAGTTTTTCATTTTTAGTGCCTGATTACTGGAAACAATCATGTCACTCTCTCTTAGACTATATAAAAGGAAATGAGAAATTTAAAATTGAAAACTGCCAGTTTAGCTTTTTCATGTACAGTGTTCTTCTTCTTTTTGTAAACTTAAACTAACACATTTATGTCTGCCCTAATTTATAAAATGAATATTTAAAAAGTTCTTTACAACAACAATTTATTACTACCTAGGGGGGGAAAAAGCTAAGACAATTCACTAAACTGTCCCTTAGACAGACTTCCATTTTCTATCTTCTTGCTTGTCCTGAGCTTCAGATATTCACAGTAGATACACAAACTCCACACCTTTTAGAAGTTCATTCTGAAGATAAATGGCTTGCTTGCAATTTGATTTTAATATAATACATCATTACTGCCTTCACTAAGCAACTGTGCTTTCCAATTGCTATTTCTGGAAGAAAAAAAAACCCCAACGAACTAGTTTACTTGAAAGTATCTCCACTGTGCAAACTGAATTTATTGCTCCTGGTTCAGGCTTTTCCACAGAGCTATCTAATCGTCTCTTCACCACACAATACAAACAAAATATTCTAAAAAAACCCAAACTAATAACCAATAGCAAGTTTACACCAAGATTCTGATATGCATACATATCACTGCAGTATAACCAAATCCAAGGAAAACCATTGCATCACAGTTATTGCATCTTGTTTAAGCAATCAAACCAAGAAGTTTTTCAACATCAGTAAATATACATAGGAAGGAAGATGAACACCAACCACTGGATTAAAGCAACCTGACAAATATACACTCCATCAGCAGAAAAGCTTAAGTTTTAAGTTGGAACATAAGCTTTTGGAACGCTTCCTGTGTATGCAGTCACCACCTCTACTGACAAAAAATACGAAGTTCACACATAGCTGAGTTTAAGCATTCTCAAAATCTTAGCAAGCATGAATTTCTCTAAATGGTTTTGAAGCCCCTCTTTATAGAATCATGCAGAAGATCTATCCTGATCAGGCAAATCCTTTCTGAAGAAAACCCATCAGATGTTCATCAGATGAACACTTTGTTGTTAATTTTATAAAGAGGTTTCAGAACCTATTAACATAAATTACTACCATGATTAAATTAGTTCTGGCCTTCCTCTCAGACTGCCTGCAGTGGGGGCACAGCATACCATGTTATTCTTGACTTAACACGCTGTGACTGCATGAACTAGTGCAAGTTACTGTGTACAACAGTGGTGATGGCACTATAAGAACAGATGCAGTAATCAAGACAAAGACAGTACAAGCTTACTGACCAGTTTGCCTGAAAGTTGGACTCCCAACTCTACACAAAATTTTATTTTTGTTCTTTTAATAGCAGACCCTAGACCTTGCAACTCCAAAACCAAGTCCCAGGGGTCCACACCTACAGGAGTGCCATGATATGCATTCTTAATGATGTACACAGAATTCCCCACCAGAAGTTTTACTTTAGGAATTAAAGATTTATGAAGCTTTAGAATAAAGAAAGGTATCTTTAATAAACACCAACTGGCACTGACAACAACCAACAACAGTAAATCTGCCCAGGCTAGATTAATATAACAAAGCTTAAGTTTGTCCATGTATGAATGTTTTATAATATCTGTAATTTCTTCTCATCCATTGACCACACAGCAGAACTTTTATCTTGAGTTTCAGCCTTCAGCCTGTTATAAACCAATTAAATACTTTGGGATGTTTTTTCTTATCTGGATAAAAGCAACTCAGCATCATATACTGACTTTCATCATCTTTCCCCAAACTTCATTCATATGGCTAGTTCATTACTTGATGGAGCAACAGGGAGTATACAATAAATATTCATCCTTTGGTCCTCTATTTCAGAAAAATCAGCTCTTTTCAGTCCCAGCAGTTAATTCAGCAAGTAGTCCAACCAGATCCCATATTTTTCATTCAATTAAAGACTACTGTCACAAGGCCATACTTGTTCTAGAGGGATGACAATATAATTCTTCACTTGAAACACAAAAAAGCTATGCTAATAAGTTAGCTCATCTTCTTTCATTAAATAAAGGGGAGAGATGAGCATCTTATAAAATATCCCTGTAAAATTATCTATCAATCCTGACCCCATGCAATACACACGATAAAACAAGAGCAGAAGCAACTGTGGGTTTCTGAATACAAGATTCAAGTCTCAATTAATACTATGACTTATAATTAGACTCATCTTCATTGCTGAAAATAAGACTACTCAGTGACAGCAGCTTCCCAAATCTATGCTTATACAAATGTGGACATTCTACTAGTGAAATTAATTACACACAGAAAATCATTACATTCCCCATTGGATTCAAACAGACATACCTAATCTGAGTGCCTAAAAGAAAGCTTCATGAAAATCCAACTACCCTTTCCTACAAGGGAACGTTTTCAGTCATCTACACCATCTCATACTACTCACGTCCTGAATCACACTGAAGGAACTCCCACTGAAATACAATAGGTTAAGATAGAAGAAATTATGCCTGACTCTGGATCAGCAAAATCAAGAGAAAGTGAACTTACAGTATAGTGAAAGATGGTTAAAAAATATTAAAGATTAAGATCTCAACTACATCAAATTAGTGCAACTGCATGTTAAGCTAGTAAGAAAGCTGACTTTCCCCTGTTACCAACTTTATCACAGATAATACAGTAAATAGTAAGGTCCACTGACAGCAAAGATAGTTTTCACTTATTCTCATTTTAACACTTATTTTATCAGCTATGAGTGTTCTCCTATGCATTTAAATATGCTAGAAAGATTATAGTTAGTGAAGTAATTACAAGTAAAGATCAACAAAGAAGTAAAGATCAACTATGTACCTAAGGAAGAATATTTTAAGTATTTATCTTTGAGCATAATCAATTTTCAATTGAAAATGTAAGTTCAAAAATGTAATATTCAATTTGCTACTAAACAACTATCAAACTAGAAGCATTGATACTAAAACTCTGGCCTAAAAGTATAACTTTTGAAAAAATAAAGAGAATAATTGCAGGACAGTTTCAAAAGTATGTTTCTATATCCTAGAGACATGAAACGATCCAACAGTACTCCTGAATCTCTAAAATTTACACAGTAATAATTTTAATTGCAGCTAGATATAATTAACAGGAATCTACCAGCTTTCAGGGATGCCATCTAAAACTACAATCAAATAATCGCACTCTCAAACACCACTCACAAAGCGTAAGCCTGAATGAAAATGGAACAACTAAAATTTCAGATTAATGTTTAGAACCATGGCTGCTTTTAATTCTTTCTCAATGTATTCAAAAAGTTCAAGAACTTAAAAATAAATGCAGCAATTCAAGTCCAAGTTACCAGATGTAAGAAGTGCCAGAGAGAAGAAGAAAAAAGTTACCTGTACGAAGTTTCAATGTTACACACATCCTAGTCAGAAGACATGCTTGCCAGCTTCCCTTTATAAACTGCAACGCACCAAAACATTCCAGCAGCAACGGCAGTATCACAACCTCTCACTGCACCACCACAACTGGAATTCATGCTGCTGAGATGTGCTCTACAGCTTCCAGGTATCCTTTGGCCGTATCTTTACCACCACCTTCCTGTCTCTGCCTGGTTGCCATGCTAAGTTCCTGTTAGTGAACTTGAGAGCTTTTTCGAAGTCCTGATCATAGGCACGACAGACTGCTGCACGTACACCTAAGTCACAACTCTAGAGACTGTTGTGCACAGTAAATTCCTGATTAAGTTGCATATTGAGGACCTTTTAGAAGTTCATACAGTTTTAAAAAGAAGTTTAAAATACATGATCTATTAAAAATTTTACATTACTACAATACCTGTCAGACATCTGAATGTAAAAATTTTCTTTTCTCCACAATGCATACGGTTCATGTAATCAATCCCGTCTTTCTTTTTTTTCCAAACCAAGACATGTTTAATAAAATTCTATTTGTAAGCTGATTATTACTAAGCAAGAATACTTCTTGTTTGTCATCCTTAATTCAGCTTGAAAAAACTCCACATATTTGGTGGAATAAAAACATAAATGCTAAGATTTAACACTACTACTCTAAGAATTTGTGTGCTACATGCAAATCCAGCTATTTTTACTCTGAATCACATAACTGGACTGGCTATTTAAGAGTATTGCAGAAAGACTTTGAGTATGCTTTTTGACAAGCATTAGTCATAATACATATCATAATTCTGAGAGGCAAAAAAAGCAGACCTTTTTCTTTATCTTCTAAGGCAAATTCATCTTTGTGACATTTCATGGAATCATAATGGTTGGAAAAAAACTCTAATGTCAGCAAGTCCAACCATCAACCTAGCACCACCACCATGTTCACCATTAAATCATGTCAGCAAGTGCCATATCCACCCCTTTTTTTAACACTTGCAGGGATGGTGACTCCATCACTACCCTGGGCAGCCTGTTTCAATGTTTTACAGCCGCTTATATGAAGCATTTTTATTTAATGTCTAATCTAACCCTCCCCTGGCATGACTTGAGGGCCTTTACTCTCATTCCGCCACTTCCTACCTGGCAGAAGAAACTGAAATACACCTTGCTACAACCTGCCTTCAGGTAGTTGTACAGGGCAATAAGGTTCCCCTCAAGCCTCCTTTTCTCCAGGCTAAGAAACCCCAGTCCCCTTAGTCATTCCTCTTTAGAGTTGTGCTCATTTATATATAGGCTCTTTATGCTTACCAGTTTATTCTGAACCTTCTTTTAGCATTAGACAAAAACAGCAACACACTAACTTGTTCAGAGAAGGACACATGTAGCAGAACATTTTCTTTTGGAAACCTACAGAGTTGTGTTCAGAAGGTACAGTCAAAGAACCACTAGGCTGTCTCTACAGCAAAGACTGTGAAGGATAGTACCTACTCCGGGAAGTTGGTCTGGGGTCTTAAATTAACCCATGGAAGAAAACTCTGCAACCTTCAGAGGCAGACAGCGTCTCTACCCACAAAACCCTCTAATGTATGAAATTAAAAGCTGCTTGCTGAAGCCATAAATGAAAACAGTTTATTTTCTTATTAGGAATTCCTTGCCCTGCATCAGTGTTCCACAGATGTCACTAACTGTCATAAATGGATGACGTAGTAGCATTTGCCATACCCATATTTGCTTTCACCAGATACAAATATACAACACCTCAAAACATGAATGATGGCAATAATGAAATCGTACTTACTGTAATCTCAGCCTTGCTCAGACAGATAGAGCCTCTGCAGCCATACTCTGTTTCATCTTCAGACTTGTAATAACTGAGTGTGTTGCTTTTCAGAACTACCCATCGATCCTGCCATCCATGAATGTAGTTGGTCCACTGTAAAAAAAATTTCCAGAGATCAGCTAATGGAAAGATAACAATAAAAGAAGTATGATGGATATTTTCTAGACTTTTGAGCACCCACAAGAGAAGACAACTTATTTTTACAAGTTCTTCCCAACTGAGAACTTTTTTCTGCTCAGAGCTCCTAGAAGAATTTTTCAAACTCCTAAAGGTATGAAAACTCAGTTGTTTCAAATGGTTAGTAAGACAACAGATGTCTGGACTCCAACTCCATTGCCAAGGTTAGGCACCCTGTCTAAAATCTTTAGCTAGGCCAAATAACTTAAGTGGAACATAGAATAATTTATTTAATATAAAATCTCATATAAAGTTCTCTTCATATAAATACAAACATGCCATTATCCCACAGCACAGTAAACAATTCCTGTAGTGCCTAGAGGAATCAATTAACTTTATCAATTTAATAGTGGCCATAGATGCTGCTTTAGGTTTTAATTCTACTTTCACTAAGAAGATACTTGCTTATCAGCCAACACCCAATCATGTTTTTGCTATTCAGATTTTTCTAGGCATTACACATTCACACATGAACTAAAAACCGATGGTCCAGGAACATATTCTGGATTAATTCTAGAGGGATCTAGTAAGAAGTGACCAAAACATATTTGCAACATCTTTCTAACTGCACTTTGTAGAATCATATGCACTTCAAAGAATCATATGACACTGATAGAAAATCAGGACTATCCTATAATTCTGACAATACGCTGGTACTTATTCATCAATCATGGTGTGAATATTATAAACTTGATAAAAATAGAAACAAGAGCATCAAAAACAATCTCATCATGCAAGCATTTCTTTGATTATGACAAAGGTTCTTTGATGAAAAGCTCTGGGAAGCAAGGTCTTGTTAGCATGTAAGACTAACCATTATTCACCATTTTGTAATATAAAAAAGGGGGGGAAAGTCATCTAACAGTCTTGTTTCCACTTCATACTACATACATTAGTTTAAACATATTCCATAATTACATTTAACTTTCGTAATAAGACAATGAGGTCCAAGGAAAAAAATATAGTTGAGAAGTTCCTAACCATTTTCAAATGTAGGCAAGACCTTGATTTGCTCTTCAAATATTAAGCCCTTTTCCATCTCTTAATACATCTAATTGCTAAGTACAGCATTACTTAAAGAAAGCCTCAAGTGTGCTTAGTGCATGAACTGGTAGCACAAGTGGTAATGGAGGTATATTATTTCCTGCCTTCCTCTTCACCTATCTCTCATGTTCCCAATTCTTTCCAACATGTGAAAGGCAGAGTCCTAACTTATCTTGGGGGAAGAAAAAAGCACGGGATAGCACCTTTCCTTCTTTGAAAAAGTTAAGAGAAACATATATAGCAGTGAATCTGGCATCTGCTGTTGCAATCAAAGTTTGCTGTTGCAATCCAAATGTGCCATGACTTAAGAGGCTCCTTAAACTACACTTGGGTAGGCACAAGGTTTTGGCAGAGAAAAGACCAGTGTTTTTCCAAGCATTTAGATTCTTGTGCTTTGTGAAAGACTCTTCCACACTTAAGTTCTTTCCTTGTATCCACTTTGAAATCATTAGCAGGAAATACAATGGAAAAAAGCCTAGAGTTTCAAAACATTTCAAAGGACCAGCAGGATGTACTTCTAACAAGTTACTCTTACCACAATACTCCATTTCCTTCAGAGCTTTTGTCTTTATTGAAGGGCAGAACTACCTGAAACACTACTAAGCACACAGTGAACTGCAGCCTACTTGTATCATTTTAGAACTCCATTATACACAGTGAGTTATTAAAAATACATATTTCCTTAGTAGAAAGTTCAGTATGCTACCATTTCATTTTAATTAGTTTATCTCAGTTATTACTGAGGTATCAGCTAACAAAAGGTAACCTTATCCCTCAAACATATTCACTGCGACAGGTTTCACCATACTTGACTATTCAGATTAAATTCCATGTTCTCACGGGAAAGACAGTCTCTGCTACACTCCGCGCATAATCATCCAGAAAAGTAAAAAGTTTGCACATACCCAAGCTACAGAATGTCTGAAGCCATGGCTCCACCTGCTACACCACTGAGAAAGAGCACCTGAACTTTGTACTTAATTTGCTAACATAACAATTAATTACATCCCACAAATTACATCTGTTCTAAGGATCTTACCCAGGGGAAACTTGGCCGTGAAAAAAATTCAAACAAAACAGCAAAACTACACCTAACAAACATCTCATATTGTAACTGCTCTACCATCTCACATCCATCTCATTCACTTCTTCCCCCATTCACTATTAGGTAAGATCTCACAAATGAAAGCAGAGATCCTTCTTTTCTCCTAACATTTCTCTCTTATCTCTGGGGTTAGAAACATTTTCAAAATGGAAGGAGTTCACAAAGTCCCTCACAACAGTGTGACCTCAGTTATGGCTGTTTTCTTCATATCCAGGGCAGTTTGAGATGTCTCTATCCTGTGCCCCCTACGTTGGCTTATGCCTAACCTTATCGTGTAGGGCAGGAAAAACAACTCAAAACATAGTGCTTTAGTCCTACACATATTATTCTGAACGTACGCTGTAATAAAGAAAAAAAACAAAAAAACAAACTTGCATTCAAACTTAGCAATCCAATATTCAACTTCAAAGTACTCCTGAAAATAAAATTTCACAGTCTCAACAGACACATGCTTGGAAGTCACCTTATTTTCAGTAATAAAAGCAAAAGTAATTATGGTTATTTTTAAAAGGGGAAACAACCCGTAGGGCCATTTTCCTTTTCCGCTCCTCCCGTTATCTCTTGCCGCAGGAGTATTTCACTGCCCTGTTTTGATATTTGCACTAAAAGCTGTGCCCACTCCCGAGGAGCCACCACTGGCTGCGGGTGCCTCCGGGAGCTCCCGGCTTGCCGTGCCACCCAGGCCCGGCGCCGCTCCGGCCGGAGCCCGAGGCGCGGGGACGACGCCCTCCCGGCGCGGCTGCCGGAGCCCCGCGGCG
>VZRZ01000462.1:40887-81043 GCA_013398175.1 Climacteris rufus
GGCCGTGCCAGCGCCGCCCGCGGAGCCGCCGGGCCCCCCCGCCGCCGGGCCCCTCGGCCCGAGCCCCCGGGGCAGTCGCGGCTGACAGCGAGAAGTGTGGGGGGCGGCAGGGCGCAGGAAAGGGGTAGAGGCGCCTTACCTTGCTGAGCACCCCACAGAGCTCAACAGGCAGCCCGCGCTCGGTCTCGGGGTCCTCCTCGGAGCCGGAGGAATTCCAGCTCTGGTTGTCCGACATGGAGACCGGAGTCGCAGCCACCGCCGAGCCGCCGAGGAAAGAGCCGGAGCGGCCCCCGCCCACAGCAGCCTCCTCCTCCTGCCGAAGGGACGAGAGCGCCAGGCTCTACCCGAGCGGGTGCCGTCACCGAGCACCTCCTGCCCCTGCCGGCGACCAGGCTCGTAGCCCCAGGCTCCCCTCGCCGCGGCCCCGCAGACCCCGCCCGCGGCCAGAGCCACAACACCGGGGCGGTGAGAGAAGGAGGGGCGAGCGCGCCTCCGCCTGCCGGGCACCCGCTCAGCGCGCCCCCGCCGCCACTCCCGCTGCCGCCATCTTAGGTGAGGCGAGCGCTCAGTACCACCATCCACCAGCACCTCCCCGCCGCGCGACACCCCACGGGAGTTGTAGTTCTGCCTCGCACTGTCCTGAGCCCGGGCGCCATTGTCTCTCGCCGGTGCCGCAGGGCGTGCTGGGAGATATAGTCTCACTTCTGCGGGGGACTGACGCCATCTTGGTGTCGTCATTCCAGTGGCGACGCCAGCGGGTGCCACCTCAGCGCCCCCGGTGAGGGTAAGGCTCCTGCCAAGGGCGACGGAGATGCCCGGAGCGATGTTTGCTTTGTCTTTTGTGAGGAGACATTTGCTTTATGTTTAGCGAGGCGAAGCGTCTCTCCAGCTCTGCTTACTTTCTAGGGTGAGGAGATGTAGCGTTTCTTCCTCGCCTCACACCGGCAGGACTCGGGGCAAGAGCGGGTAGTTGAGGGAGGTGCGCGCCAAACTTTTCCCTACTCAAAGATGGTGGAGGCGGCGGGAAAGAGCTGGAGATGCCGCCGGCTCAGGGTGAAACGGGAGGGGTGGGCGGGCCGTCCGGATCCGTTCGGGTTCTGCTTCCCGTTTGGTACCTAAAGGCGTGGGTTGGGCAGAGCCGCCAGAGTAATGGGTCAGCGGTCGTCATCAGCTGAGGGGTACTACGGGTGTCCTGTCATCCATTTATTACACTTCTTCGTAGCTTAGGAAACGAGACGGTAATTTCTTTCATAAGACTTAGTCTGAAATATGTGTATTCGTCGATATTTATGGGTGAGATTTATTTGTGGAAAGGAGAAACCCCGCTATTGAACCGGTCACTTTACGATTTGTGGACAGATACAGTGGGTTGGGAAAGGCTTAGGGTTTGTACTAACCCGTCTCCTTTCTCATGATTTCTTGGGCAGGAGGAAAATGTGGTAAATAGTGTTGGTTGAGAAAACTTCAGTTTTGGAAGATACGCTTCTGGTTATATCTCAAGCGCACTGCTGCACAATTCTGTTTTCTCTGACTTCCTCCTTATGACAAATCATTGTGTAATTTTCTCATGTTAGATTGTTTGAAAGTTTCCGTAGAGGGTTTATTATTTTCTGAAAGAGCATTGATACAGGTACTTACATGCATTCTCTATATGTAGCGGCTAAAAATGTTAAATAATATTCGTGCCTGCTTAAAGTCTCAGAATATAAAGACATTTAAAATGAATGCAGCACTGAGGTTGATTCTAAATGCAGCATAGTTGTCCTAAACAATTAGAAATAAAGGATAGTCACTGGTATCTTAATATTTGTGTAATTTCTGCAATGCATGGGGACAAACTTATAGAAATCTACCATGGGTGCTACTTTAGACTATTTTTTAATATATAAAATGTTGCTGAAAAACTGTGTTCTTTGATTCACTATGTGTTTGGAAAGAAACTAAGCACAATTTTTTTCTTCTTAGTATTGTTTTCAATATACTGTATTTGTCAAGCAAGCAGAGTGGCTGAGTTTTGTAAATATTGATATGTATGAAAATAATTTATAGTTTTTCTCTGCAATATGCTGTCGAAGTTAAACAGCATCACCAGTTGTGTTTTCCCAGTTAAACTCTGAATGAACTTCTTTATCATGATCAGGAGCAGGAGCTGAAGAGACATGTCTGAGCAAGTCCTTTTAGCAGTGGCAGTGATGTCTTCATAGCCATTCCCTGCTGTGGTTTTGATCTGAAACTATTCACTTAGTTACAAAAGTAGCTTCCCTTTTGGTTTTTTTCCCCCTCCAGAACATTGACTCAATCAGGTGTTATAAAATAAAAAAGCCTTGGGTAAATATTTTTTCAGGTTGTTCAACAACCACATCCATCCTTTTTAGAGAGAATATTTGTTTTGATTATTAATTCTGGCTAGCATTTTACAACCAAACTTTAAACGAAAAAATACCGGATGCTAAAAGGTTTGCCTTTTCAACTTTTCATATAATGCATTGTCTGTGCTAGGTAATAGATATTCATTTCTCATCTGCCACATGCTCCTAAAGTGTCTTATTTTTTAACACAGTGTCACCAGTTTATATTCTTCCAAAAGCTGTATTGGGATTGTGAATATCCTGTGTAAATTACCCCTTCTTTCTAATGTTCCGATCATTTTTTTAAATTATGGCATGCTGTCTGTTACTCTTAATGAGATTAGGCCATATCCTTATCAGTGAGCATGGTGTGCAGTGGGAGTAGATTTGTAGAGGGAATATTTAGTGCTGAGGACTTGAAGTTCTACTTACACAGGTTTTGAGAGGTGTTTTTCCCATGGAGAGCACCTACAGTAACAACTGCTGTTTGGAAAGTGTGCTCTGGAAGAGCAGTCTCCCAGTTATGTGTAGTTTGAAAGGAGTCTAGTTTGCCCATGCCGAGACCAATCTCGAATGCAAACCAAAGCATGGGAAATCAAATCGGTATCCTGATACACTCACTACTTTCTAGCTATTTCTATACTTTTTCTGCTGAACCTTTATTTTGTGCTTCATTGGTGTGTTTGTTCTTTCATTGTCGGTACCCCTTCTAGTGTCTTAGAGATTGCAAGGGGTTCACAAGCTACTGTTTTAAGTGGACAGAGTCACCACCTTTGTTAGAACAGCAGAACAGACAGTGCAGTTCTGTATTGCTGAATATACTGCTTGTAACACAAAATGGGGGGACTTGAGTTTTATTTCTAGGGATGACGGTCATAATAAGCACTGTCAAGTGGGTAGTTTTATAAATACCTTTATTTTTTTCTTCTTCCTTTTTGTATATCTATTTTCCACTGCCATACCTTCTATTTTAGGGTGGTCTTTTTATGTTTTTAAAACACAGTCACCACTAGTATATGAACAGTTTCTAGTATGTTCATGGTCACAATTATGTTTTTTCTGAAATATAAGACTGTTTTTCTTAGGAGGATTCTTAAAGGAGGTTTGTTATACCACAGCATATTACCTCATAGTATAGGCTCAGAAATATTAATGATTCAGACACTTTTTTCTAAAACAGTCTTGCTCTCTGTGAATCACTGTATTAGGGTTTTGTTTTTAACTTAAAAACAAAAAAACCAAAACAACAACAACAAAAAAAACCCACACAAAAAAAACCCCAACAACATATGAATCTGTTGGCACTAAACACATCTGTAGAAGCCAGGTTGCAGATAACTACACTACCTCTGGTGTAGTTTTTACTGATGAATGTTTAGTTCCTTAATTATGTTCTGTACGGATGAAACTGCTAAAACCTTTGTTTTCAGTAATCTAGAAGTGCAAGGAAAACTTAGTTAAAGACTTGAGATAAACCTTTCAGTTGTAAAGATCATATAAAATACTGAACAGAGGCAGAAGAAAATATCATGGTTCTTTGCGCTTCGAATAAACGTAGATGTTCTGAAGACATGAGGTTTTATTGATAGAGAAACTGAAAGCAGAATTTAGAACAGAATTGGTAGGGAATGGGCGTTCCACTTTATTCACTTGTGTTGCTCTTCACATAAGCAAAGAATTATTCAGACAGTGAGGTGAATGGCATAAAATACTTATTCTGACATTTATTTTTGAGCATTGTCAGAAGTAGCCTCTATTATCTGTTTACTTTCAGTGTGGATGATTTACTTTCTAAAGGATGGATTTGTCTGTGATTTGTTATAACTTACAGTCAATGAGTATATAGACGACATAATTCTAGGGTCATGTTTTTTTCAGGGCTAATTCTAGGTGCTTGTATGGGATCTATGTTTTTGTAAAATGCTGAGTCAGCTGGTACTTGAAAAGTAGTCTCATTCATGTGTGGCAGCTTGAGCACTTGGAATTTTTACTTCCATGAATTCTGGCCCAGTTTTCTGTTCAGTATTAATTTATCATGTGCTCTGGCTTATTACATCTGTGAAGATAATTTCTAAGGAACTTGTTTGTATTATATTTTGAGATAGAATAGTGCAACAGTAGCAGTTTTGAATGCACTAGCAGGGAATCTATGTGGTTAGCACCGTATGTGTTAAATGTATGTGTATTAAATGCTAACAACACTGTTGTGCAGTTCCTTCTGCCAGTCCTTACCTTGTAAATAACTACAGGATGAAAACTGACAGGACTCCACTTCTCAGGGCTATTCAGAAAGCTGGGCTCTAGTAAATATCAAATCCGCTGTGGCTAAAAGGAATAGAGCAGATACTTAGAAGGACAGTGCTTCTTTGGACATGTCTTTGGTGATAGTTTGCCTGCTGAGAAAGAGAGACTTCAGAGCAACTGATACTTAAATCATTGTCAGAGGAATATGTTTTCACAAGAAATGAGAGTTAAAGAGTTTGCTAAGTCTGATGCAGTCAGCCAGGATGTTTCCTTGCCAAATGAATGCTTATAAAAGACAGGTGCACTTCTTTTTTGAAAGTATGCAATATGCATGCTTTGTATACATAATTTATTCTCTTGGACACACAGGGTGTTTCCTGGGTTTGTCCTGTGCTAGTCCAGGAGTTGAACTTTGATGTTCCTTGTGAATCTCTTTCAACTCAGGGTGTTCTATGATTAATATAATGTTACTGTTAGGGGATAAAGTCCTTATCCAAGTTATGGATTAATCAAGTGGTATGAAATAAAATCACTGCTGGAGTCTGCAGTGTGACCTTTGAAATACCAGAAATGTTGAAAATATTCTAGCAGGATTGAATTTTCCTAGTTTGTTGAATTTATGTTTGTTACTGTCTTAGAAATTCAAGAAATAAAGCAGTGCATTTGTGGGAAGCCTATAGTTCAAAGGGCCTGACTATTGGTACCTGATCTTCTTTACCAAGGGGGATTTTAGTTATTCAGTGATGCATGTATTGCATGCCCAGCTTGGATGAAGATATTTCTGTGTACCAACTGGAGTAAGAAGTGGAGCTACGTGGCTACAATCTAAATTAGCAATTGGAGTAAAACCCAAATGTTGTCCACTAAAAATGTTTATTTAGGTGAGTTCTGATCTTATTAGGAAGAGCGCATGTAGTCTTTCTTATTTATTTCTTATAATATTGTTCCAGTAGCACCCCGAAACTTTGTTTGTAGCTGGTTTCCAGCTGCAGTCATTTCTAGCGCAAAGGAGACATTTAAAAAGGTTGGGAATGAGAGCTACTCTTGAATCTGTCTGCATGGCTTTTCTATTCTGCTTGTCACTCTTCCATTCATTGTTCTTCAAGTACTGGTCAATGCTTGACATAAACTATTGAAGTAGATAAATTATTTCATGCTTACTTGTGAAGTACAGTCTTTGGTACAAGTGAATTTCGTTTCTGTCACAGAGTATCCCCATTAACTTACAGCAGTCTAACAGCTTTCCACATCTCTTGTCAAAACAAATTTGCTTAGTTTTTTGTTTTGTTTTGTGTTGTTTTGTTTTTTTTGGTGTGTGTGTGTTTTTGGGTTTTTTGTTTGTTTGGTTTGGTTTTGTTTTCAGTTTTTTGTTTGTTTGTGTTTTGTTTTGTTTATATTTATTGTCTGTGTAGGCAGTTTATAGTGGGTTTGTCTGTTTGTTTGTAAGGACTTGATTTCTTTTACTTTTATTCAGTATATATATAATTTACTGTTTTATATTTTACATTTATATAAACCAAAAGGTTTTGCAAATAGATGAATATAAGTTGTCCTGTTTGAGATGCAGAGCAGTAACTGCCCATTACTTTATGGGTTTGGTAGAGGAAGCTGTTTACAACCCTAGGCTGAATTCCTTGTCAGCACAGAAGAAAGTGACTGCAAAGAATGCTTATTAGTAGCTCTTTTCTTGGTAACATTCTCACTAGGGAAGCACACTTTTCCAGATTGCTTATTTTTATTCATATTGCTTGTCTTGGCTTATGGGGTTTTTGATTGTCTCAGTTGTTTATTATGGTGAGATGAGGGCCCAGGAAAGTTTTTGAAGTAAACTGAAACTCTTTTTTGAGTTTTAAACTACTGAATTACCCTTTTACTGAAAATACAAGAGAGCTGGATTATTTCTTATTTGACTTTTGAAGACTTACTTGACTTGTTGAACGCTTATGAACTGTTCTGGGAGTGTTTCACGTTATTCACAACTATCTTCTACAGGGATGTGATTATCTTAATTATTTTAAGGAATAAGTTTTTCCACCCCACACTTGCACTGAATGCTCAAACTTTACTAGAATTTGATAATGAGTAATTTTTAAAGTTATCATAAGAAAAATAAAAGACCAGGGATATTTGAAAGGAAGTTTTTTTTTCCGGTCTTTGTTTGTTATAGTTCTAACTTTAATGTCAGGTAACTTTTGGACATTGGGATCTGTACTACACCACACCTGATTTTAGCCAAAACCCTGAGAAGTGATCCTTTGTGGTCAAAATTGGATGAAGTCCTAACTTTGTTAGTTGTTTGTCTTGCTTTCAGTGCTTTTACAGAACTGTCAACACATTGACCTTGTCATTGAATTTAGGAGTAATATTGATTTTCTTCTGATGTAACCTGTGTAATAACAGGATTCCAAAAGCTGTTGCTTTATCAATTCTCTACATTTGTAAAAAAGGTTTGTTATTATAATTTTGCTTTCTTCTTGCTAAAGTTATAATGGAAGAGTTTAAATAAAGGAATCCCTGAAACATTTTAATTGAGAGAAAATAGGAAGTTTATTTTGGGCTCTTACTAGTTTAAATGATGTATTGGATGTTGATTAAATGTTATTGGAGGCTTTTATGAGTTTTGCAGAAATTTTTAAAAGTATTTCATTTAGATCCTTGCTTTAGCTGTCCTGAAGATAATAATTAAAAAAAAATTCAGAAAAAAATCTCTAATGATTATATTGCTGCTTGCAACATTTATTTTAACTTATGGAGACTTACTCAGGGCAGTTGGCATGTAAAAGTTGGTCCTTCATGTCTGTAATACATGTTTTGATTTCTATGTTTAGTTTTTGAGCTCTGAGGTAGACAGTTGTATACCTTAGTAACTTCCATGCACCTCACATTGTCATGGACATCTGTGACAGCAAAGACATCAGAATTTTTCTAAGAGGACAGGTACACAACTTACATGCATTAAATAATAATTCAATATGCAAATAAATTATTTTTCAAGATTTTCCATACTGATGTCATTCTCCAGTCTTCATATTTCTTCACAAGTTGTTAGCACTGTCAATAAAAGACAAACTGTTAACATACTTTGCAAATGTTAATAACGTGCATTTTACACTGTGTCCACTGAACTGAATATTCTTAGAGATATTTTTTATTTTATGCATTATTTTATTACATGGAAATTGTAATATAAAGGCATTTAACTTTTCACACAACGTAAAGAGTTTATGTTGCTGGAATTGGAAGATTTTTACCGAAGACAGATTGGAGGACTCGACACAGGATCAAACACAAGCCATTTTCTTTAGGTTGGTTAAGTCAACTGTTAAAAAAAAAATCCTCAATTTGCATAAAGGTAGAGACACTTGAATTAAATTGTTGCTCTGATTTTATAGCTGTTTCAATCTCCTGACACTTTCAAATACTGTATAACCCTGTCTTACTAGTTCAGTTGAGTTTCTGTGCCTGCTTCTAGAAGGTTGCTTCTAGAACCTTGATTGAGGTTTTTTAGTGATCTTTTTCGATGTGTAGGCATCCCAGCTTACTATAAAGCTTTCTACACAGTAATGGTATTTTGTTTTTCCTCTCCACTTGTTTGTTTGTTTGCTTGCTTGCTTTACGTTAACTGTTGACATTCACTGCCAAGGTCTTTCTCTTTACCTGTAGAAGTCCTTCCTTTAGCGATTAGAAAGTTACCTCCTTCCACTTACATATGATTTTCCTGCTTCCCCTCGTTCCCAAATCACAGAAATAATAGGGTAATATATTACTGTAAACTGCTTTCACTGACTTCTCTAGTTTCACACCCTACTTACTCAGTATGATACTGAGAGAGATGTGATGTTTTCTCTTAGAGGAAGCAGCTCAGTCTTGCAACAGCTTTTTGAGGTGACAGCATGCCAAAAATATGTCAATCTGCCTAGACTGAGTTAGTGTTTCATTAGACTCTAATCCTTTACCCACTTTTTCCAAGTCTTTTTTAGCAAAAAATTTGTAACGTTGTCTCCACAAGTTCAGTGTTTTCTCTAGCCAAATTGAAACAGTTACTATTTGTCCCTACATGTTTCTACTGACATTTTGTTCACATTTTGCATGGTTTAAAACTGTGTTGCTTCTCTGTTATGTTTAAATATTTTCATCCTTGTCTGTGATGAATAACCACCGGTTTTATCCCACAGTACTGTATCAGTTATCTTATTGTAGCTATTGCTATTCATTTCAGTATGCTAAATATTTTATGGATTTTTTTTCAGACATGTTAATTTGAAACCAAGATAGTGTTCAGGTTCTGTTCATATTAAGCAGCTGGAAATTGTATCACTTGTTATTAGTGTTTTCCCTTCTGTACACCTGTAAGCTCTGGTGGAGAACTAATGTCATGTCCTCAGATAATGTTTTCTTCTTAATTTCGACTAAGGTACTATTTGATATTTATACATTTTGTCATCTGATACTAGCAATGTATTTTGTTCCACACAGTAAGCTCAAAAGATAAAATACACCAGGTGACCACCATTTATGAGACTTTTTAAAGACAATTATTTTTTCCGTCACTGGTATTGTCATGGCATTTTTTTAATTATTGGATACATAAACGTGAGCTAAAGAAGAGTTTCTTTTTATTAATATAAATAAGTTTTTAAAGCCTCTGCTATAACTGAGCCTTTAATAATCATCTGAATGAGGAAGGGGAAAGATTTGTATATGCTAAGGAGAAAGACACTTTCAGGAATAAGGGACAGCTAAAAAACCATTGGAAAGACTAGAATAGGAAATGGAAGCAATCTGGTGTTTATTCCTTTTTGTTGAAGGCAAACAGTGATAAAAGAAGCAGGGAGAATAGTGGAGGGATATTTACTTTTTAAAAAGTATTTTTTTGGCAATGGTGCCCATTACTTACCAGAGGTTGCCAGTTACAATGGAATTATTGGGAGCTAATTGATACAAGAGTGCTTATGAGCATGAGATGAAACTTGTAATGTTGTTTGGGATGCAGTGCTTTTTCCTTTGATTGAAGTCTAGCAAACCTGTTTGATAAATGTGTATGGTAAGTGTAAGAGACTGTCCTAATGTAGCTGAAAAATTTATGAAGATATGCAGCATTGTAGTCTTTTGTTTGATAGATACTTGTAAGAGCCATGAAGCCACTTCTATTCCCAGAAGCTCAAGTGCTACTAAAGGGTTAAGAGGAGAGTTCTGGTCTCTGTGTCAGCTTCTGTTCTTTGAGATGCAGCACACTGGATATAAACACAGCATTATTGCACCTAATCTTGCATTTTCAGAAGACATCATAAATAATAATCTGGATTAATAGAATATGATTAAAATTTGGATATTTTTGTCAGAACTTGTAAATATGGCTTTCTTTAATATCTTGACTTCAGTTGGGTACTATGTTTCAGTAGAGGAACTTCAGCAAAATATGAATATTGCCACCATTAATTTTTGAAAGTCACTCATGTGGTTCTTTAATACCAGAAATTAATCTCTAAATGCAAGAATACATAATGACCTTCTTACGCTTGGTTGCTAATGAGGCCCATTTAAGTCCTGGCGTGGGAAAGTGACATTTAAAGAAAAAATGTCACACTCCTAGGTTTGTTTAATTTGTGATTGTTTAATAAAGCTGCTGTATTTTCCTGAAAGGGTGTGGCTTCTCCAAACAGGTTCCTGTCACAGGGAGCAGCTTGAAGTTCAGGACTGAATGTCCACTTTGCACAACAGTAAAACTGAAGTGGTTTATGAGTCAGTGACTTGTGGTAGGAAGACATTATTTCTGTGTGCTTTGCAGTAGTAAATACGTGTGAAATAGTTTATGGCATTATCACACCTGGATTTTTTTAGTAGGACCTATTGCAATATGAAAAGGAGTAATGGTTTTAAACTGAGGAGGAAACATCCAGTGTCAGGTTGGACAGGGCTCTGATCTAGTCGAAGATGTCCCTGCTCATTGGAGGGGGTTTGACTTGATGACCTTTAAAAGGTCCCTTCCAAGTCAAACTACTCTATGATTCTGCTTGTTTGCATCTGGCAAATATGAGACCACAGGTTTATGCTACAGAACATGAAATTTGCTTTCTTTATTTTTTTGAGATCAGTTTAGTAACTAAGCAATTTACCATATAATTAGAGCCTATTGAGGATTCAGCAATTTGCTTTCATGAAGAACAACAGAAGATGTCAGAAGTTTATGTATCAGAAGTATCTGCATGTATGAGAAATTACTGATGGCAGTAGTTGAGTAGTAAAGGCTTGGCAAGTTCTGCCAAGCCTTGGATACCATAAATGTGCAGATTACTGGCAAAAAAAGAGTGCATGAACTTTACGATGAATTAGGGTTTAATGAAAAACTTTTATTTGAAGTCATCTGTTTTTAAAAGATGAGCTTTGACACAAAAGTTCTGAATTTGAGCTAGAAATTACTGGGAAAGATTCTACAGCTTCAAGCAGGGGTGGTGACTAAATGAGCAGTGGTTTTCTGTAATTTAAAAATAATTCAATTTCTTTCCTTTTAATGTAGTAGTAGTATTTTGTGTTTAAGACAGTATTGTTTCATCTGACAAGATAATGTGCAGGCATAAACATCATGTTCGTATGTAAAGTAATAGCTTTTATCTGAGGTTGGTCATGCTTAGTTATTTATGTAAGGGAGATTTTAGAAGAATATGTTTTTAATTTAGTAAAAAATAGAGTCTTACTGTCTCCAAACACTGGTAGAGTTACAGGTGGTTTTATGTGGAGAGTGTGACAGGTCAGCCATTTTGTAGGAATACATGTTTGTGATAAGTATGTTGTTTTTTGAGTAGGTATAAAATGCTAATTCAATAAATAAGGCAAGTGAATTCCAAAATTTAATAATTGTTGTTGTTCAGTTGGAACATAAACATTTGATTTTTTTTTTTCAGATACTAAGTGTTAAAACAGGTACTTGTTTTCAAGAAGTGCAATGGACAACATGAAAAAAGTTGCTAACAGCTCTTGCAATGATGGAGTTCTACTTAGAATGGGCCTTAATGATAACAAAGCTGGAATGCAGGGTTTGGATAAGGAGAAAATCAATAAAATCATCATGGAAGCTACTAAGGTTGGTTCGATTACTTTTTTCCTGATGGTTCATCTGTGGTCCAGTACTGGAAGGCCCTTTTCCTTCTTTTCCCAAATTTTATCCCTCATGTGTGTATAGAGAGGCATTTTCTTAGAAGAAATGCCTATGTGGAGAGGGGGACTGTAGTTTAAGGTACCATAGGGTATTGTTGGATTCATCCATAGGGACATGGAGGAGCATGACTGAGTATGTGCATAAGTGCTCCCTTTTTGTCCAAAGCAGTGTATAACTATCTCACTGTTTTCCAGAGGTAATTGTGAAGGTTGCAGCTTCCTCTTTTTTTCCCCTTTTCCTTTCCTTTTGTCCACCCCATCATTAATCAGCCAAGCAGATTTACTTCTTTTGGTCACTTTTCTGTAACTGATGGATTTGATGTAATCAAGTTTTTCTATTACTTTCAGTAGAATTTCATGTGCTTCTTGCCCGTCTTCGTGGCTGTCTTCTCAGTATTCTAGGGAAATGATCAGTGGTGTGCAATTTCATACAGAAGATCCACAGAGGACCTCATAAATCTACAAAGCATTGGAATATTATATCTTAGCTGTAATTAGAAAGTTCACATGGAGCAATACAGGGATAGCACTTTATCTGAGCATCTCAGGGTTTTCTTACTCCTCCTTGAACAAGCACGTATTTTATTTGATACATAAGATTTTGTCCCAAGATTTTGTCCTTTGATATTTTCCCCGTGAGTTCTGTGTTGACTACTATTGCTCTGTGGTGAACTGCAGGGGCGGGGCAGGGGGATGCAGAAAACGTTCTGCAAACAGCTCTTATTTGGCAAGCTTTTTTTTTTTTTTGCTTACAATTTTACATTGTTGATACTTGATATGCTATCAAGCTCCTTATTGATTAGATGTTTCTTCTATTTATTCTGTTCACTCTTTCTTGAAAGCAGTGCCTTGTCAGACAGATCCCAAATAATGATATTTATGTAAATTATTTTATGATGGCAATTACTGTTTCATTTCCTGTTATGAAATAGAATGAACTGTAAAATAGGATTTCAAAACTGACATACAGGCATCTAATTACTAGAATATATTTCTGTCAAAAAAGCACAAGACGTTAAAAATGCCAGATACACCTCAAGAAATCTGAAAAGAAGCACTGATTCTTTTCCTTAAGCTTTTCTATAATCTTCAGAATTACACCTACAAACACTTCCCACAACTGTATTGCAACAAGATTTATGGCATTTCAACTGTGAAATGTTGCAAGAGATGTAAAAAAATAATAATAAAGCTTAGTAATAATCTCAAGTGTTGGGTTGCCTTCGACACCTGAATTCTGATACTCATTTCTTCAATGAGTCTCAACAAGTCATATTTGATGCCATAGGGGAGAAAAGATGAAAGGCATGTCTGATATTCAAAGAAAACACACCCTAATTTCTTCTTATTAGATATTTGTCCTAATGAAACATGGCACGTTACAGTCCTGCCATTCTTCTTTTTTATAATTATTATAAAAGTGGATATTTCGCTTTTTATATAAACACCTGAATCTTACTTGACTGTGGCTGAATTCTCAGTGTATCAGTGAAGATACCAAGTCAGACACTTTGACCTAAAAATTTGTTCACTTTTACAGATTTTACCAAATAGTTCAACAAAAGACATTACCCTTTCTTACAAATGTTATTTCTCTTATAATTTAAGCAAGTGTTGCAAGCAAAATATTATCAAATTTTCCTCCTTGCTATTTCATTGTATGCCCTCTTTTTTTTTTATGGGTCAGGAGGAAAAGTGACATTATACATTCTGTGTATGATTATTGTCTTTTCATTACATCTCCTTTTATTCATGCCTTTTTTTGAAGGAGCAATTGCATTCTTGAAAGCAACAATACAACAACTAGAAAGCAACAATTACAATAGAAAGCAACAGAGCTTTTTTTATACCCATTTGGTTTTCATCATCCTCTTTCAAATAGCTTCTAATTCTGCGATGTCCTTCAGTATTAAATGGCCAATAAAATATTCAACATTACAAGTGGATTTGACTTATACAATGTCATTATACATTTCCTTATACGTTAAGCCATATGAAGTCTGAAAAAATGCTTATGTAAATTTTTATTAGAATTTTGTACTCCATACCTTTGAGGTGTTGCAAAGAATAGTTTGACTCTTATCTACTCTTCTTTTAACTTTTGTTATCAAGTGTTAGGCTGAATGAACATACAAAGTTCTCTAAATGGTCCCTTTAACTCATTTTAGTATAGGGCCTCTGAGAAGGAGAAACATGTTTGTGTCATCTGAAGAGAGAGACATGAAAAACCAGTGGTCTTTTTTCTGTCTTTTTATATTAAAATCCAAAGTGTGCATTGGAAACCATTTCTGTGTTTTATGTTTTCTGTATTTAAAGATCAAATGTGGTTGCTTAAAGGAGACGACAAGGACAAAAAAAACCTTAGCGTTTTTGTGATTTTTTTTCTTTCAGGGTTCTAGATTTTATGAAAATGAACTCAAGAAAGATCAACAAGTTAACCACCGAATTGAAAAAATTATGCAGCTGAAAGAGAAAATTACAACACAACAGCTTTTGAAAGCACAGCTGCAGGTACTAGTCTTGTAAAGACTTATTGGAGTAAATGTCAGATCATAAACATGGTGTTTTCTGGTTTATTGCATTAAATTCTGCTGGTAGGTGCAATGTTAAACTACTGTTTTGATGTTAGACATGCAAGTAAAAGTGCACAATGTTTTGATGATGTCATCTTAATAAAAACTTTCTAGAAGAACAAGTGGCAAACACATCCAATGATTTTCAATGCCCTCATGAGTATTACAGGTTGAGCTTTTTTTTGGTGTACAACCGTTTTTTGTTCATTTCGGTTTCCCAAATCACTTCCATAGTTTAGATGCCAGTGTGTCCAGAAAACTTTGCCATTCTGAGTCACTCTGAAAATTTGTTGTAAATCTGTATGCCACAATTGTTTTTAGTGAATCTTTAACATGGATCAGTTATGACTCTGCTTGTCCAGTTTGTTTTTTAGTTAACTAATGTAGCTTTGAATTAATTTAATTACAGAAAAAGTACTTCTATTTCCATCCTACCTTCACCACAGAACTATTTCTTTTACAGAGAATAGTCTTTCTTATAAAATGAATGACATAAATGAGATGTCCTATCGATAATATTATGTATAGTTCTGTAATGGAAGAATATGTGGTGGACATGGTGAAAGCCAAGAAATTTGTATTGCTTTGTCTACCTTCATTTCATGTTGATTTTTTTCTGGATTTGATTCTTTGATTTTACAACATAATGCTATAGTCTTTCAATGTTTCTTATGAAAACTGGTTTCTACAGAAGGAAAAAGGAACTTAAAAGGGAAGTTCTCTCAGACGTGTCTTACTGGGACCCAAGTGTCAAACTCCATGTTTGAAGTCTTTATGCTACTTGCTGCAATAGTAGTCATCTTTATTTCCAGTAGAGAAACTGTTAAGTCAGCTGTCATACTGCATGAGAGCTGTCATTAGAGGGGTATAGTAGGCACACTTTTTTTGCTGGCTAATTTTAGATCTTTGCTGCTATAAAGACATCTTGAAATCTGGGATTTTATTCTATGCTCTGTATGCACATAAGCTGTGGTTCATGATTGTTGTTGCCTTCATTCCCCTATCACAAATTCTGACCGTTTTGCTCTCTTTTAATTTATCATGTCCTGAACTTTCCTTTCTTGTCACACATCCACAGATTACCATCAGACCTTTTTCCGGAGCAGTCCCTGTCTATGCCTCCAGAGTCCCCACTGAAATTCATGAACTTGTGCCCGAGCCAGTCTTATCTGTCTGTGTCTGATATTCTAAATACCTCACCCTTTTTCTGTCACTTACCTGCCAGCAACTCCTCCCCAGGCCTCCACCTTTCACTTCGCAAAGCTTCTTTGTCCTGTTTGGTTTTCTTCATTATTGCTGTGTATTGTTTAATCAACTCCATTCACTTAATGGTTATAGTCAGTTCTTATTATCATCTTTGTTATTGTTCTTATCTATTGAGTTTTTAACTCTTCTTTGTAGTACTACCTTCTGATAAGAGAACCAGTTCTGCTAAAATTTGAAGTTGGGAAGTATTCTGGAATTAGAAAGGTATCAATATGTCTACCTCTATGAACACTGCATTTCATATCTGTTCTCATCTGCAATTCTCATCTGCAGATGAAGTCTTGTTTGTAGGATGGTTAGAGGTTCAGGTATGGCATCCTAAGCTGGCAGTTGATTTAAGCAGTGTGATGTAAAACCAAACAAAAATGTCTCCACTCATTGGACTTTTTTGATAAAATCCTGGTTATATGGTGGAAACAGTAATAAAATTAAAATGTAGAATCTGCCACATAATGCTGCCTTTCTCACCACTAACATGTGTATATTCCAAGGAATTTGTGAGTATATTCCTCAAATTTTATAGTTTTCATTAGAAGGCCTTCTTTGTGGAAGGCCACTTAACCACCATTGATTTTGCAAATACTGAAGATTAGGAAAGACTAGTAAATTTTAAAAATACCGTTTCTGTGTACAATATTTATTTGAGTCTTTTGGTTTGGTTTTGTTGTTGTTGGGTTGTTTGGTTTTTTGTGTTTTTTTTGGTCTTTTGGGGTGGATTTTTTTTGTTTTAATGATCTTAAATGTGAAAGTAGTTTGAAGTTCTCCTAATGAATGTAATTGTATTCTTTAAGGCAAATTGTATACTGTACAGTATCGCATAATTATTAATTTCCAAAAATTTTTCTGTAACAGAGTTAGATTATCCTAAGAACCTAGAGTGAAACTCCTTGGGATTCAGCAGTAGTTAGTAATACATTAAAATGTATGCAGCTGCTACCAGATTTGGAAACGGCTGTACTGATATTTGCTGGTTTTATCCATGTTGGTTTTATTCCAGATGTTTATTCTGTAAGTAGTTACTATTGTCTTGCTTTTGTTGACTTCTCTTGTCTTGCTTGTATTTTGTATCATGTGATAAGAAAAGAGAAGTTACTCTTCAAACTGTCTAGAAGTTGCTATAAGTAAAATAAAACTTCTAATTATACTTCGTACTTTTTAGTTGGTTTGTTTTTTCATCTAGCTTAGAAATATATGTTAACAAGTATATTTTTACCTTACAAAGGATAATTGAAAGCAGATTTTAAAAACTTGTCAGCCTGGTTTGCTTCTAAGGAACTACTCCATAAATTTTAGGGAGGGGTTTGTACCTGCCCAGAATTCTCTGAGTGGATTTGGTTGTGTATTGTTTTGGCATATTACTAGTAATAGTCACTTTTGCTGTAGAATTATCTTTTTGTATTTCTTATTAGTTTAAGGTAATTTTGTTTCATTATATAGATGTGTATGTTGGCTGATCAGTCAGTATCATGTTAGCTATATATTTAGAGAGAAATAGCAAATAAGTTTGTTATAAAGGTGATAAATTGAAATATAGAAGTTATGCAACCAGAGCAGCAATTGACAGTATTAATTAATGATTTGAATTTGAGAGCAACCTGAAAATTATCTGTGAAGTATAACTTAAAACAAGGATCCCTTTGATGGTTGTAGTGTGACATGAACCCTTCCTGAACTAGTAACATAATGAAAGTAATGTAAATACCCCACTTTGTTTGTTTATTTGTTTGTTTGAAGGGCTTTCCCCTTGTGCTTTTAAGTTGCCTAAACTGGTTTTCTCAGCCCCAGATCGCATACTGTGCTCTTCTGTGTGGAGTAGCCTAGCTTAAGGCCCTGTTCTAGCCTTTCATCCCTCAAATCAACTTGGAACAAAACAAGGAAAAGACTTTGTAAATCATTAATCGGCAATTTAATTAGAAAATTCCAAGTTCATTTGCCTTGGTTCAAGTGTCTTGATCTCAAAGGTGGTTTCTGTGGATAAGGTTTTTATGGCTATTTATTAAGCACCTGTGTTGAGGAAAATAAAAAAGAGAGGAACCATGCAAATTGCATGTGAACATTCCTGTCTGGGACCATAAATGCATTCCAGTCAGTACAGGGACATTTGTGTATTCATGAGAGTGTGTGTGTGTCCTTTGTGCCTGCAAGCAAAGTGAAACTTTTGTTCCTTCTTCCTAATTCAATTTCTTGCTCTATTGTGCCCATCAGGTTTTTTATACTAACAGTAGCAACCTTTTGTTGTGTAGATTGAGAAACCATAGTCATCAGTGTGGTTAGGTAATCATGTTTTGATAGCACATTCTTGTTTTTCTTCTTCTCTTACTTCTAGAATGATGGGTGATGCTTCTGCCAGCATAGTCATCTCAAATCAGTAGGACTTAAAAATCACATGTCAAATATTTCACTTATACTTTGTCATGACAGCACAGCTCATACCTCATTCATAGTTCAACAGTATTTCAGGAACAAGCACGTGATCTGCATGACTTGTGAGGCAAATGCAAGCAAATTGAGCACAATCAAAATGTTTCATAGAGCAATCTTTGTGCTCAACCTCTGCCTCAAAACACCATGGAACTGATGAAGCAGTACTGCTCATGGTCTACTGGCAGACATGCATCTTCAACATTTGGGTTGAAACACACTTTCTGTAGAGGCTGTTCTTTTAAAAACTTGCAGTTTTCCTAGCAATCTAGCCTTATGTGATATGGGTTCCTGTAACAAAAGTTAATAGAATTTTATTGAGGGATTGGCAGTAGCTTACTTAGCAGTAAGTGAACCTGTTTGTTTGAGACCTTATTTCTGACAAGACCAGGTAGATGGATGTATCCTGTGAGCTGCTGGTCTTCTCTTCCATCACCTCTCTAGGCCAATTTCTGGAAGTGTGATAGCTTTATTTAGGAATGTTGGAAATTCTTTAATGGCATGTTTTCATTTTTTTAAATAACCTGTATTGCTAAAACTCAAGTGCTGTAAGTAAAGCTGCATATTCAGTGGTCTTAGAAAGTTTCTGTCTGAATCAGATACCTTTTTATTTTTTTTTTTCACATACATGGGATTTTGTTTTTTGGTGGGTGGGGTTTTGTGCTGGTTTTGGCTGCGATGGAGTTAATTTTCTTCACAGCAGCTGGCATGGTACAGTGTTTTGGATCTGTGCTGAAAGCAGTGTTGATAATACAGAAATGCTTGGCTATTGCCAAGCAGCACTTGCACAGAGCCAAGGCCCTTTCTGCTCCTCCCATGACCCCTCCAGTGGGGAGGCCAGGGGTGCACAAGGGTCGAAAGAGGACACAGGCAGGAAAGTTGACCCCAGCTGACCACAGAGACATTCTAGACCACATGGCATCATGCTCAGCATGCAAAGTGGGGTGCAGAAGAATGAAGGAGGGACTTTTGCAGTTATGGCATTTGTCAGCCCAAGTAACTGTCACATATGATGAAGCCATTTTTCCTAGAGATGGCTGAACACCTGCCAACCCATGGGCAGCAGTGAATGACTTCCTTATTTTGATTCGCTTGTGTGCACAGCTTTTGCTTTCCATTATAAATTCTCTTTATTTTAACTCGTGGGTTTTCTTACTGTTAATCTTCTGATTCTTCTGCCATCAGAGAGTTAAGTGAGTGACTGTAGAGGCTTAGTTGCCAGCTGGGGCTAAACCACAGCAGTTGTGTTTTTTTCACTGGGTTTTGGGGTGTTTTTTGTACCAATTGCTGCAGCAGCATTCTCTCTGAGAGCAAGTTTCATCAGAAACTTTGTTGAGGATTTTTTGTTGATGCTGGTTTAGTGAGGATTAGATTTGTTGAGGTTTCTTTCTTTAACTATATGCGAGATGCATTTGAGTTTTTAGTATCCTCTATACTGTTGGACTTCTGCCAGGTCAGTAGTATTTCAATTACTGCTTTCTGTTCAGGTGGACAAACTTGTGATAGAACTGGAACAGAGCCGTAACCTTAGCAGTACAATTGTACACATTGATATGGATGCCTTCTATGCAGCTGTGGAAATGAGAGACAATCCAGAGCTGAAGGAAAAGCCTATTGCAGTGGGATCAATGAGTATGTTGGTAAGGCTGAATGTTAAACTAATACAGATATCAGTTACGTGAATTATAAGCCTAATAAACCATACAGTAGTAGCATAAATATAATGATGCTATTTTATGGGAAGTGTAGAAAACCCAAAAATAATAAAGGAAACAGCAGTTCTCAGACTTGCCCATGTAAGGTCACCTGGATTTTACTTTTCAGTAAAAAATGTACTAATGAAAACTTAAAAGTATGTAAACAGACTGAAAGGCAGGAGGAGGGAGAGTGAAAATGCATATAGACTCTTAGCTTTGTCAGTCTTTTCTGTGTGGAGATATGTGATTAGAAGTTTATTATTTAATACTAAACTTAAAGAAAAAGTTGATTACTGAACACTAAACTTATTTCATCTCTCTTAAGTCCACCTCAAATTACCATGCTAGGAGATTCGGTGTGCGTGCAGCCATGCCTGGATTTATTGCTAAGAGGCTATGTCCACATCTAACTATAGTACCACTAAACTTTGAAAAATATGGCAAAGTGAGTAAAGAGGTAAGTCTGAAAGTGGTCTCTAACCCAAACTCAGTGTACTTGTTTTTAGACTTTGTCTATAACAGCAGTTTTGTTATGTCAGTAATGTCAAACAAAATATTGGTGCTTTTGGGCAAGGAAATGCAAAGGCATTACACTTACCCAATCTGTCCATTTTACTGAAGTTCGTAGTGATGCTGACAGAAGTTTTGAAAACCTCTGTGTAGTGAGCTAGTGGTAGAACTTGAGCTTTATTATTCTTAAAAGTTCAAAACTATGGAGCATTTTCTAATTTTTAGGATGTTGCGAGTACATAAGAAGCATGGAGATAATTTCATACAATGCATAATCATAATTTTGAATCCTAGTTACTGGAGAGAAAAGCGAAGAGCATTACTGGCTTCCAAATACAGATTATTTTTTTAAAAAGAAGGGACTTGATAGAGCAAAAGAAATAGGGAGAAAAGAAATAATATTTTGCTTTAATGGAAGTAGTTTTACTTAGTGCCAGAGGAAGTAGTTATGATACCTAAAAACTGGTTTTTAAAAAAAAGGAAAAAAAGATCTTTTGTATATTTTAAATCAAACCAGTGGATGACACAAGTCTCCTAAAGTTAATAAAATTATGTCAGGCCTTTCTTAAAATTTATTTTTATGTAGCCTCAGCCCCTTCACATATATAAAGTAAGTTTGATCTTACTTGATTTTTTTCACTTCTGTAAAAAAAAAAGCATATATAAATATGTGGTTTTTGGAATGGATATGAACTTGTAAAGGATCTTTGATTTCATGATGTGTGTTTCATTTTTTGTTTGATAGTGTAAAGTATTAAAGTATTAAAGATTTGTCTTGATTTGGATTTTTAGTTATCTTTTTGGCTTGGAATTTGGGTTGAAAATATTTAATTTTGTCATTTAAAATTCATTAGTGAATCCTATCTTTATTAGATTTCAGAAGGATGAAGTGCATGTGGACAAATGTTGTAATACCTAAGTATTTGACCCAAACTGATAGGAAAAAAAAATGACATGGTCAGATTATTCTCCATGTTTAAAAAAAAAAAAAAAAAAAAGGAGGAGAGATAGTAGAGCTTTTATTTTGACCATTTAATTCATTATGTTTCCTTCTAGGAAGATGGACTTATCACTAAAGATTTTCCAACAGGTTTTGTCCGTGGCATTAAGCACTGCTCTAAAACATTGTCTGTAACTTTAGTTTTAATGTAGTTTAAAACTTAGGTTTTTGTTGTTGCTGATGGTTTTTTTTAACCTTAGTATATGTGACGTCTGACACACTGTGCACAGAAAGCTGCATCAGCTCATCTGCTTTGCCGAGTTTCCAGATCCTCAGAGTTTTGTTCAGGTGGTTGCTGTAATGTCCGTGAACCTAGTGGCTGTGGAGTTCTTATACACTGCTCTTAGTGGCCTTTGCAGTAAAATACACTGCTCAAAATCTTTTTGGTTCTAACTTACTATTAGTATCTTGCTACTTGTGAGAAGCACTACTGTAATTTTATAATATCAAGAAATATTTTGTTCTATAAGTATCTTTAATATTTATTGATAATCTTGAAATTTCAGAGTACATTTGTTCATGCCCTAATTTTATGTCAGGATCTGCTCTTACAGTAACAAGGTTTTAAATTCTCACTATCTGTTTATAAAGGTAAGAGGAATACTGGCTGAATATGATCCCAATTTTATGGCTATGGGCCTAGATGAAGCCTACCTGAACATAACAGAGCACTTGGAGGCAAGGCTGAACTGGCCTGAAGATAGGAGAAGATTCTTTTTTAATACAGAAAACACTACAGGAAGAGGTAAGCAGATTACTCACTTTTCATGAGGTCACCTGACACTGAGGAAACAGACAATTTCTTTTAGGGATTCTAGGCAGAACCATGATGGCACTAAATTATAGTTAGAATTTAAGTTTTATTTTCCATAGCAGAATGTCACTGTTACTGTAGTACAGAATTTATTATTAGAAGGGCATGAGATTTCTACAAGCAGAATCAGTGTAGTGCAATCTAAAAGTAGCAAAAGAAAGAATTTATAATACAATACAACCTGGACCCTCTGCAGATTGGGTTGAATGATAGCACATGGTTTGCTGTGTCTATATAACAATCATAATCTGTACTCAAAAATCATATAAAAGAACATGAGTCACTCCCTCAATCCTCAGAGGAAGCAGATGAGGGCAGAGGTGTCCCTGGCTGTCAGGGTGTCCCAGTGTCTCTGTCCAGTGGAAGCTCTGATCTGAATTCCCCCTTAGGACCCATCACAGGTGGGATTTACAGACAGACAGTGCTCTTTGGGCTGAGACAGGCAGTGCCATGGGGGCTGAGACAGACAGTGCCATGGGGGCTGAGACAGACAGTGCCATGGGGGCTGAGACAGACAGTGCCATGGGGGCTGAGATAGACAGTGCTGTGGGGGCTGAGACAGGCAGTGCTCTGGGGGCTGAGACAGACAGTGCCATGGGGGCTGCAGGCAGTGCTGTGGGGGCTGCAGCTTCCCACTGCTGCATCAGGGTCATCCACAGGACTGGGCTGGCCGGGTGTAGGGACATGCAGGCGGGCAAGGAAGGGAGTGAACACGGCACCAGGAAATGGCTGCCTGCCTTGTGAAATGGTGTATGTCATGCTAACCACGTTACCAGGGGTTGGGAGCAGCGAGTGTCAGTCACATATAAGCTTCAGATAAGCTGCACCCATTGAAAGGGTAGATACTTAAGTTCTACCGTAATTTGTTCTCCCACATATTTTCTACTTCCAATTTAGTTTACAGGTTACCTTCCTCTATTGCTGACCTGTGAATAAAAGGTATGCTGCTAATGATTTGAACTTGGCAGATTTGTTTTCTTTTAATGGAAATAAAATGTTTGAAAGGTGGTACTAGGTTTTCTAAACCAAATGGCATGGTTTAGGTCTGCATTACAATTCAACATGATAATTTTGGAAATAAGTAGTAGGAGCACTGCAGGATTTATAGTAATGTTCAAGATATTACTGGATTTCACTTGGCTCTGGAAGATGGAGTTGGAACTGCATCCACAATTATATATCCAGTTGGGAATATCAGAAGAGAAGGAGTCATACAAATGTCTGAATGATGCACAAACTGTAACATTTATACTATCTCTATTCAAAATTTTTCCAACAGTCAGTAAGAGAATAATCAAGTGTACACTACTACAGAAAAGCATTAATAAAATAGAAGGCAACAAACTAGCGTAGTCTTTACAAAATCAGTATCACTGATGTGTAGTCATGTGCTTCTTCATACTTTCCTGATAACTTTTTTCCTCTGAAACACAAACAAGTGCTCAGAATGTGAAATTGTAACAGTAATGTTTGTAGAGTCAGACAAAGGGCTACTGATATTACTTGTTGTGCTATGACTGCAGTTGAAAATGAGAAGCTTACCAGGCTGATCATTTTAGAACCAGATATTCCAGAACCCTAATTTTATTTGGAGAATATTGAAAAAAATTCTGTGGAAAATTTTAATTTCCCCCCAAACAAGAGAGCGTCTGGCCTTCAATCTGATACGAAACAAAAATAATCCCAAAATCTTGATGGTTTTGCTAGAGCAGCAAGCTGTTAAACCTTTTTGCTTTTCTGGAAGTTATGTCCAGTCTCCTGGGCAATTCCTCCAGTCTCAGCCAAGCTCAAATCATGTTAAAAACAAAGCAGTTATGACTCTCCAGTTTTAAAAAAACCAGCGCCCTTGCTTTCTCTAAATGACAACAGAAATAAATAGAACTACTGAAGCCACTCCAGAAGGAAATCGGTGTGTTTGATATGGATGTATTAATTCTTTGTGTTTCTATCTAACTTAGATACAGATGATGTGAATATGTCTGTCAGATTCAATGAAGGTGAAGGCTCTTCTTCACCAGTACTGTTCGAAGACAATACACCTGTGATGGGTGACCACCTTGAACAAAGAGATCTGTCAGTGGAAAAGTCAGTTGTCTTTGGAACTTCTGCAGAGGAAGTTGTGAAGGAAATTCGCTTTAGGATTGAGCAGAAAACTCAACTGACTGCCAGTGCAGGTATTCAGACACATATGAATGATAATAAATCTTTGTATTTCCATAGTGTCTTCTACTTTTAATCTGAGAGGTCATTAATTAAGTTTTTAGCCTTATCACAGCATTCTGGTGCAAAGAAATATTCTGGTTTTGAAGGTCTGCAAAGACTGTGACTTTCAATTATTTCAAGAGATGTCATGGCTATGAAAGCCACTGCGGGGTTTAGTTCTCCTTTTTTTCTCTTTGAAAGAGTTACATCATCTTTTTGCTTCTTTCATCTTGAAATATAAGTAAGCAGTGTGGAAGAATGATGAGTGCACTGGAGCTAATCTTAGCACAGGTGGTTGTTATTCTAGTGCGTCATGTAAATCATTTTTGTCACACAGGATGTCATAGTGAAATCTGTCACTGGTTACTAAACTGCTCTTACATTGAATAGCAGACCTCTGTTGTTACATATTATAACTTCTCCACACTGTTCCTTGCTTAAAGCAATATCAAAATACATTAAAATGTTAGTTCTCTGAGAAGTAAATATATGTTGAAGTTAATAAATTCTTCAGTAGCTTTTTAATATTTACCAATCAAATTTTATATCTTGACTTAAGGCAACCCACCTTTAAATCTCCGCTATTTTGATTCACCTAAAACCAGTGTATGTCCTAAGCCACTTTGTTTGGATGCCATCCAAACTGCTTTGTGAACCAGGTCAGCAAGGTGTCAGGCAATGGTGAGCTTTTTGAAGCAGCTGCAGAAGGTCAGGAAAATGTGGAATATAAGCAGAGGTGAAGAAACAGCTAGTAAGAAGAAGCAGGGTGAGACCCCCTTCTGTGTATGTTATCTCACCAGTAATAGCAAAATAACTATTTTGTTTATTAAAATTTTGTCTTCGTAAAGGATAAGTTAGTGTTTAGAAAACAGACATCACTTTGATAAGTGCAAACAGGGGTCTTAGGCTGAAAAATGAAAAACAATTATAAGGGCAACTGAAAAAGTACTATAATCAATAATAAATAGAGTTATTTCTACCATCTTGAGTAATATGTTATATCATTGAGCAAATGAAAATTTAGACCACTAGGGATTTATGAAAGAGTTATTCTAGTTTTCTTGCTAAACCAATTCCAGAGTTCATTTGTAGAAAGAGTTACTTTGATAGAAAAGAGCCACACCTCCTCATTCCTTCAGTGTTTATGAAATGTATATATAAATTTCTAAATTATTACAGTCATAATAAAATTTAATACTTTTTGTGAAAAAAAGTCTTTTTGCTGAAATACAAGGAAGAAAAGTCTCCTTCTTACTAGGAGTTCATTTTAAGCATTTCCTTTCTTACTGTGATCACCATCATAGAAGTGTTGAATCATGTAACTGGTATTTTTAAGGACTTGATATTTAACTCCTCTTGATTTTTTAGTGCATGCTGTGTTATACTATCTTTAAATAGGAAGTAAACTTTATTTAATCTACTACATGTATTCATGTTCTTTCATAACTGTCACAAAATTTCTTTGCAGAATTGTATCAAATCTGGCTGTCAGTTATCATCATCTTTTTCCTTATTGTAGTCTTTGCCAAATATGTAGGCTATTGTCGCACTTAGGACACGAAAGAACCACACAGACATGTTGAAGAGAGGAGTCCAGGCTGCAGGCCAAAAACCTCTGCGCAGGACTGGCCTCGCACTTTATTTTATATATCCTCTAGAAACCACAGTGGATTGGAGGGAGAAATAGCCAGCTCTCCATCACACTGGTCAAAGGAATTATCCATCAAATTTCTCTGCCCAGGAGAAAGGAATTCAAACAATAGAACGCAGAAAAACATGGCTGTGTTTACAGAGAGTGTGTGATAAACTGTTACAGAAGAATGAAAACATCGAAGAACTGCAAAACTCAGGGCAACAGGCTATTCTTTTGCTTTTAAATATTATACAGTTGAAATTAAACTTTGGCTTGTATTTTTTTAAAACACCATGATTGTTTGTTTGTTTGTTTGTTTGTTTTTAAGGAATAGCACCAAATACAATGTTAGCAAAAATGTGCAGTGATCGTAATAAACCTAACGGGCAATACAGAATTGCTCCTGAGAGACAAGCAGTGCTAGACTTCCTAAAAGATTTGCCCATTAGAAAGGTAAGAGGCACAATGACGTTTAGTATGCTGTCACGTAATGTATTCTAAAAGCAAGATTTCTACTGAAAAGATATATTTTTCTAGGTAATCTGCCACGTTGTGTTTGATTCAAATTGTTTTTGGTTATGGATCTACAAATTCAAAGTTTCCAGTATAATGTTACATACTCTTTTTTAGGTACCAGGTATTGGGAAAGTAACAGAGAAGATGTTAAAAGCCCTTGGAATTGTGACTTGCTCAGAACTTTACCAGCAGAGGGCGCTGCTTTCTCTTCTTTTTTCAGAAGTGTCTTGGCGTAATTTCTTGGATATTTCCCTTGGTTTGGGCTCAACACATCTGGAGAAGTATGCCTTGGGCTTTTTTTCCTCCTGTGTTAACATTTTTCTAAATGTTTCCTTGTGTATGTTGCATACTCAGCATATTATTTTATTGACAAATATTATGGAAATACACTTGTTTAGTATGTTTTTTTTAACTCTCTGATGCCTATTACTGTTATACTTATGTCTAAAATGCAGTAGCCAAACATGAAAAAATAAAGGGTTGTACACCCTTGTCTAAATATGAAATTCAAAAACTCTTGTCAGGGCAGTTATACGTAAGTGTATGGCAAGAAATCAAGATAGAATAACCTCATAATTATCAAAATAGGTGAACAGAACTGAGTTGTCCTAAGCAGAATTGTACATTCCCTCTTCTTCAAAAACTATGCACATTCCTTGGTGTTTATAATTAATGATTATAATGAAAATTACAGAGGTATTTGATCTTCTCTGGTGGTAAATTGTCAGTGAAGTTTCCATGTCTCCTATCAGGATTACATATTTGAAATATGTGTGAATTTCATGGAATAGAACAGAAGATTATTATATATTTCTTAATATATGTTCCTTCAGGTTCACAGTGCTTTAATAGCTTTCAGCCTCCTTTTTAGGATGGGAGAAATCAGTCTTACTAATGCATATATATTTTCAACAATATTTGTCATTTCTAAGCCTATCCTGGATACAAACATGAAACATCTGTTCTTCAAAAAAATACAAAATACAGCATTTTATTGTTTGTTTAACTAAGAGCCTTAATAAAGTATTGATTCCTTTTTAAAAAATATTCTTTTCCAAAATACTGAAATTATGTTTTAAAATAGCTTGACAATTATTTGATTTCATCAGAAGTTCCCAAGTGTCTTATGTACTTCTGAAAGACCTGTTCTGTATTATATCTGTAACTTTTCTGACATTAATCTTCCATTTTTTTCCTTTCGACTTCAAAATAGTATATGCACTTAGGTTGAAGCCCAATAATGTGCTAGCACAAATTTTTTTGTTTATTTCTCTATTCGGAGTATATTGACTTTTTAAAAAAATATGCAGTAAGACTGACTTTGTGAAGGTGACTTGATAAAAGATAAAACACAATTTTCAAAATATTTGTTCCTGTTAATGTATAAACAGACCTTGGATATTCTTTTAATAATTGGTGCACTCTTTCCCCTTACTCACCCTATTTAGGTGTTGTAAGGCCTTGGATATGTCCCAGTACGTTTGGAAAAAAAAAAAGAGCATTTCAAAACCCAGGGGGTTTAAGGGTTTTAATGTCTAAGAAATTTTTTGTTTTGTTTTTGTTTGTTTTTGTCAGCACCCACTTGATTTCAGAGATTTTAGTGTTGAGAAAGCAAGCAGTTAGTATATTGGCACCTGAGTCTTCAGTGCCTCATTTTATGGTTATTGTCTCTGATTATCTTCTTTTAAGAAAATCTGACAATACCAAATTTGTTATTTCCAATACTTCCAAGCAGGAAAATGACCTAAAAAAAAAATTGCTCTGAGAAACTTCTTATATGCAGAAGGGTTGTTAAAGAATGCTCAATTAAAACTGAAAAGAAAGCAACAAACAAAAAAAAGCTTTACCATATCACCTCTAACCTGAACAATCATTTAGACAGAAAGCAAGATCCTCAGATAAAGCAAATATTCAAATATACATGTTTGTTCAGGATTTTAATAACTGTGCTTTACAGTTATAGCTATGTGAGACAGCATAGGATTTGTAGTTTGTTTTGTTTTTAAATGAGACTCCCTCTGATATGAGAGGTGAGTTTTGTGGGAGTTTTTGTTGGGTTGGTTTTCTAAACTGTTTTGTTTTTTTTAAAGACATCTATGACTGATCTGTGTCTGCTTAATCTACAGCAGTTTTTTTAAAAAAATTCCCCTTTTGCTCAAATTTGATGTACAAGATCTGTAGAAAAAGTTAACATCCAAACTTCATAGAAGAGACTGCTGTTACTTATTTAAGCATAATTGGTTGACTGAGTTTAATGAAAAGATAACAGTTCTACATAAAGGGAGTATAATAAATTGTTTTTATCTTTAAAGGGATGGAGAAAGAAAAAGTATGAGCACTGAAAGGTAGGTTTCCTTAATATTGAAAAAATTACATTAACCATTAGAACTGCTAAATACCAAATAATGTATACTTTTATTAGTCATATAATTTCATTGTGTGTTTATATGTGTTAAAAACCCACATATACAACAAACTCACTAAATCAGATTCAAGCTTTCGTTATTTTTTGTCCTTGGCTCCAGAATTCTATGGAGATATTTTTGTCAGTTTGTGTGTTCTCTTTTCTTATGATACAATTCTGCTAGTGCCTTTAATGCATCAAAGTGATATTTAAGCCATAAGATAGGGTGGAAATATGTAAGGGCTTGAATTGTTTTTATCTGTTTGAGTTTAGTATCAGTGTAGTAGCCTGCAGTCACATCACATGCATTTCCTAAGTTAACTTTTTACCAGTGTAAAGTTCCTTAAGTTCTGCCAGGAGAACCTGTAAAGCACTATAATGATTATCCCTGTGTTGTCTTTTCTTAGAGAAAATGGTAAGAAAAGATGCTTGGTCCTATTGAGACTTAATAGTGAGCAGCTTAAGTCAGCCCAGTGCAATTTTGGTACCATCACAGTTGAAAAATTTATAGCTTTGGTCTTGTGCTGGTTTGTGGTCAGACAGATATTCTGGGCATCTTATTGTATCTTTCTGCATTGCTTTTCTTCTTTCTTTTTTTCCTCAAAGGGAACAGTTTTAGTCCAGAGATGTCTACAGGCTTCTGAGATCATGAAACTAGTTTATGTGGGGGAAGAGCAGCCCTGAAATAGCGTTCTCTCTATCCTATCCCTTCCAAACCCTGGATTTTTACAGCTTCTCAATCACTGAAGTATTGTCTGAATAGCGTGAGTTACTCCCTGGATAATGGTATGGGACTCACAGTGAAATATTCATCCCATCGGTTTGGCACATGCAAACATTCTTAGAGGAATGTGAATCATAATAGAGGGTGACTTTTCAGTACAATCAGGTAAACCTGACTATAACTTAGAGATGTGAAATCCATTGTAATTTTATCGACTTTATGCTCGGGAATATAAAGCTTGACATGAAATAATGGATCTGTGAGACCTTTCCTAAAGCATGTGCTGTCTGTAAGTTTTGCTTCCCATTTCTCTTAAAACCTTTACTAACTAAAGGTTGCCTTTCCTCTCGTGTTGTTAGTAAAAAGCAAATGTACAACAAAAAGATAATTCCTTGATTTCCCTACTAAGAAGCTCTAGCAAAGGCAGTTGGCAACATTTTTGGCAGAAAGATAGCTTTTCCTCCTGAGGCTAGACATAGTTATCCTAGCTGGCATCTTTTTCGTAGCATCTGCATTATTTATTTCTGATTCTTGGCTCTGATGTTGACTTCCAGCTCCTGGCTTTCTTGTGATGTTACACAGTGTGTACAAAGGAGATTAAATACAAATAGCTTGCCTGGCTCTATGAATTCACTTACTGTTGGCATTCTGTTTTGTAAATACTTAAGCGTTAATGACATGAAATCTGAATCATTTTCAAATAGCGCTTGAAAAATTGAAAGCCAGATTATTTAATTGTTTGAAGGGCTTTTCAAATGTTTTGCAAACCAAATATTCCTATTAATAATCATTGTTCCTTGAAGTAAGAACTCAAACCTATACAACATTCTTCTGATTATAGTATTGTTTAACTGTACAAAAATTGCTTTTGGATTGCAGGCACTGAACATATTATAGGATTCATATTGAAAAAGATCTTATTTTTGTCTTAGAACCTTCAGTGAAATAAACAAAGCAGAAGACCAGTACAGTTTGTGTCAAGAGCTCTGCAGAGACCTCGCTCAAGAACTACAGAAAGAGGGACTTAAGGTATTTATATTACTCAGGTTATTTGCAAAAATACTGTGCTTTGCACTCCAAGAATTCAGTACAGCCTTAGTATAAACACTTTCAGCAGCATCATACCATGCAATCTGTCTTCATAAGTCTCCATTCTTTAATTTGCAGGTCTTTAGAATTTTTTAGGCAGCATTTTTTTATTGTGCAGGTGGCTATCTAGTAATATGTGTGGGATAAAAATTAAACTGATTAACCAAGTTATTTGGCAAATAAAAGTTTTATGCTAAAAGCTATGTTTATAAGGGAATAACAGAGCTGATTGTCTATAAGCCATGGTTTGGTCAATCATGCAATACTAATGTATTTAAAACACTGTATTTCTCTCCTGTATACATACATGATCTAGTCAATAGCCAGTGAAAAACTTAAGAACTTGACATGTGCCAAACTTGCTGACAAGTTATTCATACCATTCAGTGGAATGAATATTAGAAACAGTCCCTTTATTCCTTCTCCCCAGTTACCTGTTTATTGCCTGGAAACAACACTTCGTCTTTTCTTTGAGGGTCTTTATGCCAAAGCAAGGAATAACATTCAAGACCTAAAAGAATTGTTGTTAGTCTTCTTCAGCTATAAAAGATTGTCTCAAAAGATGACAGGCTGAAAGGGAAATGATCAACTAAGAAGAACAAAGGAATAAGCTTACAAAAGCACCAGAACAAAGGGGGTGCTATTTATTTACATTTGGATGGACTTGATAAATCTCATGAATGGTTTGGAATGTGTTGCCAGGGGAATATCTGTGCCAAACACAGATGCTCTGTATGGCTGTGATAGCACTGTGCAGGAGGAAGTAAGTTTTCAATGAATCTGTAATTTGATATAACTTTTGAATTCTTAGTAGTAAGGATATCTGGCATTGAAAATTTCCAAATGAGGAAGTAATTTTTTTTAGACAAGGAAAAGGTTGTACCTGTAGACAAAACATGAACTCTATTGAATATGCACTGGTGGCATGTAGTCTGCTGAGAATCACAGTCAAATGACCCAGTTCAAAGAATTCAACTTTGGCAGAAATATAGGCACAAGTACAGAATCTTGAAGACAAATTCTTGGGAGTGCCCCTTTCTATGCACAGATGAGCACAGAGTCTTGACTATGGCTTAAGGGCCCTTATATAGATGCTACATGATATTTGTTTCTGTGCCATATATGACATGCTTAACCTTTTACTTTTTCCTGTTTGATTTCTTTTCCTAGGGTAAAACTGTTACATTGAAGCTAAAGAATGTGAACTTCGAGGTTAAAACAAGAGCTTCAACTGTGTTGTCTTCTGTTTCTACTGAGGAGGAAATATTTGCTGTTGCTAAAGACTTGTTAGGAACAGAAATTGATAGTGTTGCTCCTCACCCTCTACGGATAAGACTTATGGGTAAAATATTTCAAAATCATTCTTCCTTTTCAGAGTTAGGAAATCTAGTAATGTATTGAAATAACACACTGTACTCTAAAGTAAAATTGGTATAAATGTATTTATCCTTTTTCTGTTACCCTGGTAGTTTTTGCAAAGTGAAACAGATCTGGAGTGCTGAATGGTGACTGGGGAATGTTTTACTAATTGAGGTTGTACTTTTTTTTATGCAACTACATACATATCAGCAGGACAGTAGAATCTTGACTCATAGCAGTGCTTAATTCTGCTGCTTTAACAGAGCTTTTAAATCTGCTTTGCACCACAGCTACAGAAGTGCTCATAGATCTGAAAATGCAATGTTCTGCAAGAGATGCGAACATTTCTGACAAGAGTAAACTCTGTGTTTTGATCCACATTCTGATTGAAACGTTTAGTGACATATAATACTTATTTGTCTAACACGTTAGAATGTGCTGAAGAAAAATGTATTTTGGTGAGTAAAGTTCATGCAAAACTTCCAGACTGAGTTCTGTGTAACGGTATTAAGTTTATAGCTTCATGTTATAGTGCAATCAGTTAAAACTTCAGGGTATTAAAATTAACAATATAGTTGGGCAAGTGTTTGGGTCTGATAAAATTGTATTTACCCTGATCCATTGTTAGCGTTTGCAGGTAGTCTAGCATCTTTTTAGAGACAAATTGTGCTTTTATTGAGTGAATGTATACCTCAAAAGGTGTTAATGAGGAGTTAGTATAAATTTTTTATAAAATTGTTGTTTGTTTTTCATTGTTAGGTATACGAGTATCAGGATTTCTAAGTGAAGAAGAAAAGAAATACCAACAAAAAAGCATTACAAGTTTCTTAAAATCAGGAAAAGAAATCAGTTTCCTTAAGCTTCAGGCAGAGAAGTCCAACCAAGAGTATTTCACAAAAAATTCAGAAGCATCTCATAAAGCGAGTTTTTTTGATCAAAAGCGAGCAGCAAGACAACTAAACAGTGAGAATCTTTTTCCAAATGAAACTGGAGGTAAACAGCTCTTCCCTGATAGGAAATCATCAACAAATTTTGTGGAAGAAACACAGAAAGTCACAGATTTACAGAATTCTAATGTTTGTAAGATCTTCATCTGTCCTGTTTGCTTTGAGGAGCAAAGCAGCAATAATTTGGAAGAATTTAACAGGCATATTGATGAGTGCCTCAATGGGATGCTTGTTAAGGATACCGTGGAAATATCCAAGAATGACAGTTCAAGAGAAAATACACGTAACTTTCTTCCACAGTTTAAAAATGAGTATGTTGATGAATGTAAAAAAAATCAAACAGATCAATTAGCAGGAACAGACCAGTCTGCAAGTATATCTGACAGCTCTACTAACAATAGCACAGAAAAATTTGGTCAGATAATATCTGATAAATCTCCCAGAGAACACCAGCCTAGAAATCTCAGTGACATTGCTAGAAATGTGTGTATGAAGCAGTGTCTCTTCCCCAAAAGACTATCACAAGACAATGAAGACCATTTTGACAAGACTGAACACACAGAAGGAACTAGTTCATCCTGTTTTTTTGAAGCCAAAGAAGACAGCGTTCTTGTTTGTCCAGTTTGTAACTCAGAACAGAAAACCTCCAACCTTGTGTCATTTAACAGACATGTGGATGTCTGCTTAAATAAAGGCCTTATCCAGGAACTGACAGAAAAAAAAGATTTTCCTACTAAGACTTATAGTATGGAAAACTCCAACAGAGTTCGTAAGTATATGCATTAGGATACATTTGAGTATTCAAATAATTTCTTGTGCAGTTAAGACACTTTGGCAATGGTGTACTTTGAACTTTTTGGGACTTGGAGATTTTTGCTCAACAAGCTCATTTAAGTAAGGCCTATATAACAGTGAACACTTTTATTTAAAAAAAATCAAATCAGTTTTCGTAACAAACTATATTTATGAATGTGATGTTAGTTTGACAGTGCCCATTTGCCACAATGGTGACATAGGAGTTACTGCTCATTTCTGTAAATGTTTGTTACCCCCAACCATATTCAGATAGGTGTTTGTAACACCAATGAGATTAAAGTGAAAATCAGTGAAAACATCTTCAACCTGGATTGTTTCAGAGGTTAAGTTTACAGAAAGGCTACATCATGTCGTTTGTGCTGGCAAAAACAGGGAGATGGAGAACTAGAGCCTAAAGGAAGAATCTTCCAAGCTTGTTTTATAAGTAATAAAGTATATCACGTAACTGCACCTGTAACATACCAAAGCAGTAGCAAGTTTCTGAAGTAGTTTCTCTTTTTGATGAAGAGTTAATCTTTGGCCAGATTAGAGGGCATCTGCAGGTAGCAAAATATCTGCCTAAAGTAGTCCCTAATCTATTTTAAGAACCTTATAAAAGGAAATTAAAATGCTAGTGTGTTAGAATTTTCAGAGTACAATTAAGACTTACAATAAGAATCTTTTAAACAAAAATTTTCAAAGCACTGTTGGTGTTACATGTGGAAATCGGCTTTAAATTGAAGACTTACTTTAGGTGAAGTTTCTTTTTTACCCCTGCAGGATAAAAAATTTAAAAACATAGTTTTCAACTACCACCTTGAAAATCAACTACATTATGCTGAAAAATTTCTGAAACCTATTACAAGGTTCAAACTTACCCCTTATAATTCAATAAACTAAAGGCTTTTTGGTTTTCTCTTTTGAAAATGTGAATATAAACTACAGTATTCAAGCTGCAGATAATGAAATGTTTTCTGCTCCTTGGGACAGATGAAATTTGGAAAAAGTTCTTCCATGTCTGTAATTTCTGAAGCATTCTTTCCTTATTGAAATAATTTTGGTTGTTTTCAATTACTTTTAAGATTTTCGCAAAGGACAGCAATGCACAAATCCATCACAAGGAACAAAAAGGTAAGATTTTCTGGAAGCTTGACTACACAACTTGTTTAAAATAATAAAGTTTAGAAAAATACTCTGTGTTGTAAAACTTCTGTTGGTATGCATTATGTATTTTAACTTCTTACTGTTTTGTTTTCCCATCTTTAATCTTAGGTCTGGGCTAACAACGTCGCAGTCAATATCAAAAAAGGCCAAGTCAAGCAATTCCAAGCATACAATTGAAATGTTTTTTAGATGACTGTGTAGCAACATATACTATATGAAGTATTTCGTAGACTTTTATGACTGCAAGTTAATTTAGCATTGTTGGTAGGATGGATTCAGGTGACTGTCATTCTGGAACCGTTACATGTCTGTATGAAAAGAACATTATGTCTCAGGTAGAAGAAGAGGTACAAATGAAGTATTTTCTTTAGAGAATAATACTTATTTTTTTCCAGTTGCTTCCAAGAACCAAAATTTTCTAGCCCTTTGATTTAGCTCCCTAGAACTCAGGAATCATTAGCTAGGGTGCCACACTGTGATTGCTGAAGCCCCTCTTCCCACACCTGAACTTCTGCTGTTGATTTTTTTGGACAAATTTAATTATGAGATTAGCTGTGTGATAACAAAAAAGAGTTGAGTTGCTTGATTTCAGCTAACAAATGTCTGTCTTCTGGACACAAACATTTATTGGTCTCGCAGATCAAAAGGGTAAAAACAAGAACTTAGAGCACTATCAAGCTTTCATTGTTGTTACTGAAAATTACTTCAGTAAGAGTTGATGGACCAGATCTGAAGGACTCATTGTGGTGAGATACACAATGACTTCACTGATTTAAAAAATGTTAATAAAACTGTTGATTGAGATGTTGATATTCCATCAGGATAGTCAGACAAATGCTGTTTGATTCTTTGCCTTTCCAAAGAGACTGAGAATTTCTTCACAATTAAAAATTGTTACCAGTCAGTATCACTACATTTACTCTAAATAAAAGGCTTCATGGTGCAATAATAATGAATTATGTGCAAATGCAAGATAATTAACGTTCTTATTGTTTATCTATCTTTCTCTTTAAAATTACTTTGTATTTCTGAATAAATTATATGCTATGAGTGCATATGTGGAAAGAGGAAATTAAGTGCAAATATTTAAAATACTCTGCTTTAGACTTTTCTTGTTCAAACCAAATTGCTTAAAGACACTTTATTATAATAAATATTTATCAGACAAATAATTTATTGTGAAAGCATGTTTCTTAGAAGTTATACAAACAGTGCTAAGCCCTGTATGGAATATGAATTGGTTTTTAGCTGCAAACTCTTTTAAAAAGGTGGCTACTATAGAAGCATATATTTTGTTGTTTAACTGTATTGGAAATATTTTGGGATTTGCTTGTTTTTTAAACAAATATATACATGGCATCTCTTAGATGCCCAGGCTCGGTTCAGAATGTGCTTTTTTGTTTCCAGAACTACTGGAATGATTACACCATGTCTACCTGCTCATCTGTTTGTTTGTGAGGTGCCACTGTACCACAGCTCTGTCATCTGAGTTCATGTCAGTGCTCCCTTATCTGCTTTGGACCAAATCAGCTGGACTAGTTCAGGCTGTGTAAATTGATTCCATTGACTTTTTCTAAACCAGGTCAGTGAGCACTCAGCATGAGTTGTTAAGTTGACAGAGATGGGAGTTGGGAACTTTTGGTAGGAAAGACATGAAAGCAACTGAGGGAACATTAAGCTGTCACTGCCCCTGTTTAAAAGATGAACACCTGTCTCTTTATTATAGATCCCATTATATTCAATAAAGTATAGAATCTAAGTATTACCTTGCCACTGTGTATATATCTTTAAAATGTGTATTTTTACATAAGTATTACATAGCAAAAAGTAAACTACTGTAAGTGCTTGAAAAAATTGTTAGCTTGCCTTGTTAGCTTCAAAAGTTGTCTTGCCATCTGTTTAGAAAGGAACTATCACAGAGTTATCTGAGTGTTATGAAAAAGTTATGGATGTGTCAGTGTTAATGTGTAAATAAAACTCACAGTGTGATTGTAAATTATTTATTGCAGTACTGTAGTGGGTTGTCCCTGGCTGGATGCCAGGCACCCACCAAAGCTGCTCTCTCACTCCCCTCTACAGCTTGACAGGGCACAGAAAATACAACAAAGGGTTCATGGGTTGAGATCAGGACCAGAAGGAGTCACTCTCTAAATACTGTCATGGGCAAAACAGATTCAAATTAGGGTCATTAATTGAATGAATTGCTAACAAAATCAGAGCAGGATAATGAGAAGTAAAAACAGACTTCCAAAACACCTTCCCCCAACCCCTCCCTCCTTCCCAGCTCTACCTCATACCCCTGTGGCACAGGGAGACAGGGAATGGGGGTTATGGTCAGTTCATCGCACATTGTTCCTGCTGGTGCCTACAGAGAGAAGTCCTTCCCCTGCTCCAAGATATGGGTGTCCCTCCCATGGGAGGCAGTTCTCCATGAACTTCTCCAATGTGAGTCCATCCCACAGGCAACAGTTCTCTGTGAACTGCTGCAATGTGGGTCACTCTTCCATGGGGTGCAGTCCTTCAAGAACAGACTGCTCCAGTGTGGGTCCCCCACAGTGTCACAAGTCCTAGCAGGAAACCTACTCCAGCGTGGGCTGCTCTCTTCACAGGACTGCAGGTCCCTTCCAAGGGCCCTGCTCCAGTGTTGGCTTTCCAAGGGGTCACAGCATCCTCAGGCATCCACATGCTCTAGTGTGGGTTTCCTCCATAGGCTGCAGGTGGATCTCTGCTCCCTTATAATCCTCCATGGGCTGCAGGGGCACAGCTGTCTCACCATGGTTTTCACCACGGGCTGCAGCGGAATCTGCTCCAGCAGCTGAAGCATCTCCTCCCCCTCTTTCTCCACTGACCTTGGTGTGTGCAGAGCTATTCCTCTCACTTGGCTCATCTCTGGCTGCAATTGCATCTGTGCAATAACTGTACTTTTCTTCTCAAATCTGTTATCAGAGAGACCTTACCACTATTTCTGACTGGCCCAGCCTTGGCCAGCAGCAGGCCTGTTTTGGAGCTGACTGGCATTGGCTTTGCTGGACACGGAGGAAGCTTCTGACAGCTTCTCACAAGAAGCCACCTCTGTAGCTCTCCCACTACCAAAGCTTGGCTATGCAAACCAAATAAAAACTGCACGTGTTTACTGGTTTACAAGTCTTTTTTTTTTTTCACTAGTCCTTATAGTTTCTTATACCATATTTTTTACTGTTTTTATCTGAAGAAGGTCTTCAGTACATGTTTAAGCATTGTCATCAATTTCTGTGATACAATTCTTGTTTCTTGTGGAGATGACTGTATGAACAAAGTTTTTGTTTTGCATTTTTCACACTGATTCTGTGTGTGTGTTATTCAATTGGCCTTAACTTAAAATGTTTTTATTAGCATCTGAAAGTTTCTTTATAGCTGTCTTTAATTTAATTGCAAATTATTCCACACTTACTGTATCCACAGTTCCGAAGCATGTGAATGATCTAGGTTGGCAGCAGATGAAACTTCTTGTGTAGTCTAAGTATCTTCTTATTTAAGGTCTATATATATATATAAGTACTTTAGCTTGAATTCCTCTTAGTTATGAGTGACAGAGAAAAAGGATAACAGTTCTGTGACCTTCCTTCTGCCAGTTCTAAAGAAAGGAATTTGGGCAGTCTACACATTCAACGTGCTTGGATCTTACCTTACAGTTTATAATGGTTCTGCTCATTTATGTATGTATTACTACTGTTATTTTAAGTATTAAAGAAGGTCTGCAGATTTCCTGTCAGAGCAAGAGCTGTGTGAAGGCAAATAAGGAAGATGTTACAGTACTTCCTCGCTCCGCATTTTGCTTTGGATTCTTCACCTATGTAAATATCTGCATCAGTCTTTCTGCAGTTGGTGAGGGCCATTTGAAAGAGTCAAGACTGTAGGAAGTGGTTAGAGAATGTGGTAAACTTGCTATTTGTAAAGTTTGAGCACAGGATACGCTGTGAAATAGTATCGTGTATTAGTAATTAGAACTGGAAACTAGCAGCTGCTGTTTCATGACTGTATGCAAAATTATGATTTTACTCTGCCTCATGCTCTGTATGAGGCTGCAAATCTTATCCTTCCTTTGGTGCCAGCTCTGTAGGCAGACCTAATCATTCCATAGTTGTCTGTTGTCACTCTTTTTGAAAAGGAGCATTAACACTGAAAACATTCACAGTTAATGTTAATGAAAACATTAACATTGAAACAGAATTATGGTCATACAGACCTTTTGTCCTCTTAAGAAATTTTGCTGGGACATTTGACTCACAGGAAGCAATTTAAAGCGAAACCTCCATGATTCAGTTACAGCTAAATCAGTTGCTTGTTCTTCTCACTGAGTTTACTTTCACAGGGTTGCTTTTTCTTTCAGCTGAGTAATGCTCACCTACTGCAACTACAGTTGGTGGAACTGTCTTACCAGACTAAGGTGTATCAATTGTACAGATTTTAATACATCACAGCCTATCTATACCAAAAATGTTTGAAGGAGAAAGAACTGTGAAATCTCTTCATCTATGATAAGCAGAATCTGGGCAAGTAGTTTTTGTATCCAAATTTGTTCAATTTACAAACTCCTGAGTCTTTCAGATTATTTTTTTAGTATGGTGTTAGTCATCTTGGAAATTAAGATGACTTTATTTAATGACAAAATAAAAATTACAGTGGTGGAACTCAAATGTGTCTACAATTGTGCGAGGCTAAATACCGGTAGTTCTACATTCATGGAACTACTTTTCCTATATTTATTTTGAAATAGCTATATCAAAGGCTGTTTTTAAAGTAAATTAGAGTGGTCACTTTAAAAAATATTATGCCCTGTCTTGGAAAAATAGGTTTCTGTGTGAAAGAAAATATAAATTCTGGCTTAAGTAGAACAAAATAACAGTGGACTTCAAGATAAATTGAGAAGTAGGTAGGTTGGATGGATCTCAGTATATCAGTTCACAAAACCTGAACCTTTGAGGATGTGTCTTGATTTTGATGGGACTTGGACAAAAGCAAATGAAAACCTTGTCTACCTGAAATTGACGGGTCTTGGAGTTGGATCAGTACTGCTACCACATGTGCATAGTTGAGCATGAGTTTATGGCAGAAGCATCTCAGTTTCTCACATTCAAAGGCTGTGTCAAGCGTGCAGGAGTGTAGGGATGGTCACCCTCTCCTGTGTCATGGTTTGAGAAGTTTGGGGGGTCTAGCTTTTTGGGTGTGGTAGGGGCCAAAAAATGGCTCCTGTAAGGAGCTTCCAGAAGCTCCCACAGCTGTCCAGTCAGGGCCTATCTCTGATGGCTCCTGGAA
>VZRZ01000462.1:81387-108648 GCA_013398175.1 Climacteris rufus
GGTTGACATTGGTGAGAATAACTCCCCAAAATGGTCTTCAACCTTCAGAGAGAGCTGCATGAGTACCAGTAATTAGTAACACATCCACCTGGCTCCAGGCTTCCCATGCAAGCTGTGATGTCTCTGTGTTTCTGTACACAGGTACTTGTGGCATGGCTTTCCAGAAGTGCCCCTGGTTTGTGTGGTGCAACGGGACTGCCTTTAGTCTGGTGTGCGCACCTGAGGGTGCTGATTGCTCCCGGCACGTATGGCTAGCCACTGGGGAAGACCTGGATGGGGCAAGGATGATCCCGTTCAGTGCCTAGCCAGTGTCAAGAAATGCAGGGTATTTAGTTCCTGGTTTCTCTCAGAACAAACTCCTAAAGCTGCTCCACAGCTCTGCCCCTTCGGGTGGCGTGTCCGGGCGGGGGGTGCTGTGCGGGCGTGCCCGCAGGGCTGTGTTAGGCCCGGCTGCGTGAGCTGCAGCCCTGAGAACCGGTTTGTCAGCGCGGGACACCTCCCTCGGCACACCTGGGAGTGTGCCTGGGGCCGCTTCCCTCGGCTGAGGAGGAAGAGGAGCCGCGGGCAGCAATGAAGGGTCTGAGCCGCCTGCTCCGCGGCGGGCAGGACGGCGCGTCGGAAGCCGCGGCAGCGAGCCATGAGGGCCGTGAGTCCGCGGGGCGGGAGGCGGGGCCGCCCGGGGGGCAGCGCAGCCCGGGGCCTCACAGCGGCCGGAGCGGGTGCCTTCCCTGGGGGCAGCGTGCCAGGCCCAGCCGGACCTGCCTTTGCCTTGACCGGAGAACAAAAGGAGCGGGGGGGTTGGAAAGAACAACGTTAAACACGAGCAGTTTTACATGTAGTAAAAGACATCACCAAACGTGTGGATGTGGGAATGGGTGCTGGGTTTTGGCGTGTTGTGTTCCAAGGGACAAGGCCCGTAAAATGCGCGGTGCGCTGCTTGTATTTCCCTTCTGAACTGCTCTGCGAGGGTTCGCTGGGGCTGCGCAGCTGCGGCCGCTTTCACAGCCCCCGTTTTGGGAGGCACGCGGCACTCGCAGGACCTTGAACTCAGAAACACAACCCAGTGATGGGGTGTCCAGCCTTCAACCTGCAATCCAGTCTGTGAAAGAACAGACCGCTCTGCCGTGAGCTGCGGTTTCTGAAAGCAGTTGATTTGTGGAAACTGAGCCGTAGTTGTTAAACCCTGCTTTGCCCCAGTCCTATGATCGCAGCGTGACAGCCGGGAGCCGTTCTCCTGGGCTGTGGTTCTGGCTTCCAGCCTGGCAAAGAGGGCAGAAAGAGAAAATAAGCTAAGGAAATGTAATCACTGGACTCCATAGGTAGTTTTTCCCATGACTTCTTTGAAATGGAAAATTACTATTTTAGAAAAAATTGTCATGATTTAACAAGATCCCTACGTTGCCCTAGTAGTTTTATTTCCAATAAAATGAAAGCACAGAGAAAATATTGAAAATGTTACCAAATAATTAAATACATGATTTAATTTTTAGAAACAATAGGGTAAAAATATTTTTATTCCCATTTGAATCCAAATACTGTTGTTATTTTATTTTGCCTATTTTTAACTCTTCAGCGAATTCAAATTCTTGGGGCGGGGGGGGGGGGGCCCCCATTTGTTTTTTAACGTAGTTGTGGATTTCATCTTGTGGACACCACAACAGAAGGTTAAATACAGACCAGGGAGGTGGGCACACACACATGCAGGGATTTTAATTTTCTATGAGTACGGAAACCTCAGCTGCACTTTTCTACTTCATTGGAAATCATCCTTATTTGTGATATTTCTGAAAGACAGAATGAGGCCTGTAAAGTAAGACAAAGGTAAAAGAAAAGAAAAAGAAAAATGAAGGTACCTCACTTTCTGTTTTGAGGTCAACAAAGCAATTTACTTTTTTGCTTCCTTGCTCTTCCAAGAGATGAAAAGACTTTGGACGTTCAGTATACTGGCAGGGTTCTCTACAAAGAAAATCCAATGTATCAGGAAAGGAATTCAAAGTATTAATTTCAGTTAGCTCAAAAGAAAAACTGAATGTAGCTATTTTACGGTTGTAATATAAATACACTTACATAATTATGATATAAGCCAGGGCAATAAGTCAGAGATTTTTGTGTGGTGCAATGAAAATAGCTGCTAAAGAAACCTGACAACCACAAATAGATAATTGATTGCTGCTGTTACTTGAAAATAGAGCAATTGCTGGTAACATGAGGAGTGCCAAATCATGGAGACCCCTGCTTGGATAGAAGGCTTCCGTAAATCCATAGTCTGACAGCTCTGTATTCCTGTCATTTCATATATGAAAAAAACCATCAAAAGCAGCAAAAGTCTGGGCAACAATTCAGTGTCATGGTGTGTCTGCATTGTCATAGTTCTTTACTTCTGGGTTATAAGAAGTACAAGGGAGAGAGATTATTAAGAAACACGATGTGCAGAGCAAAAGATCTTTGTAACAATACATGGCCAGTTCATGGATTCTGGACAGGAGAGAAAAGATCAGTTATAAATTCTTTGTCAGAACTACAAAACTGTCCTTGCTGATGCATATGCAGTAAAGAAACAGAGTTTTATATTGTTAAATGAAAGCAGTGTTGAGTAAACCCTTGGGGTTGCTCCTGTTTTTCCCAAGATGCATTTATCTTGGCATCCTCATGTAAGATACAGCAGTCAGCAGGAATGAATGTGACCTAATTGTAATTAATTGCAGCTAATTAATGCTGTACTTTTTTCTTTTTTTTCTACATTTGCCACAAATTTGCCTTGAGCAAGGTAAACTTTGACCACTGGTTTACTTGAGTTTGAAATCAAGTTAGTGGAAAGCTCTGCTGGATACTTCCTTAGGGTAATGACTATGAAAACTCCAAGTTAGACGTTTATTCCTCGAAGATCCCTCTTAGTAATGATGATTTTGCTGTCAGCCATGCTCGTTGTCACAGATGCCAGGGGTGCATTTTTATTTGGAGCTGCTTGGTTTCTGTTGTTTTGGGGTTTTTTCCCCTGTGCCCCCATGTTGTAATACAAGGAACACATATTCTGTAATTTCCAGAGAAGTTTGGAAGGATGCTTCTTTCGTTTGAGGTACTTCAATAATTTCATAGGAAACATATTAGCAAATATCCAGTATAACTTCTGACTCATTTTGTACAGCAAAACTGTGATTATTCTCCCTGAGATTATAGTCATGGGTAACATGTAAAAATGCAATTAAGTGAATGCCATCCTGATTTTCCGTAGTATGTTCTGCAGTCATACTGCCTCAAGCTGTGTTCTCATTAGGCATTAATGAACTTAGACATAAAGCAGTCAGATGAACCTGCCTGAGAGACTCTAAGGAACAGATAATTGCTGCAGTTCCTGGTTCAGTAGAGTACTGCCTCCTTGGAGATACCATTGGACAAGTGGCTTTCAGCCCAAAGAATTCTACATAGAAGATATCTAATCAATTATATTTTAAGTGTGATATGCTGTAGAATTGAAAGTTTCTGCTAACATTTTTGCAACTGATTTAACTGCTACACTATTTTCTTCTGAGTGATTAATTAAACGTTGTGGTAGAAACGTGAAAAATATTCTGACCTCTAGCTAAACTAGTTATCAGATATTGGAATTTTACTTTGCTGTTACTGAATGTGCATTGCGACTTCTTTAGTTGACCAAACAGATGTTAATTTTTGGATTGAGACTTTAAGGAAATCAAGTTAGTGGAAAGCTCTGCTGGATACTTCCTTAGGACTATGAAGGTCTCAGTTTAAAAGCTAATGTCACATCGTGGCCAAATTTTGAGTTCTAGTAGACACCTTTTGGTTTGTTTCTTTGTTTTTCCCTGTAAAACTCCTGGTTTGGTCAGTTGGTTTTTGTTGTTTTGTTTCGGGTTTTTTTTCCAGTTGTGTCATCCTGCTTGATTACTGCTCTATATATTTTGTGTCTTGGTGGTGTGTTCTATTTTCAAACAATTTCTCAAAGAATAGGAAATAAATGCTGCAGTTTGTACCATTCACTGCTATGCCTATACAATAATTTGGGACCCATTTAGATAGTAAGAGCTTCATACAAAAACTGTTCCTGTAAGCAGTTAAAACAGTGGTAATCCATGTTGTGAAAAGTCTACCTTTACTTGCACTTAAAAGCTGAACCTGGAAATTTTGGTCAGATGTCTCTAAAAGAGAAAAATGTAGTCATGAAACACTTTGATGATGAGAAGCAACTGATTCTCGTAACATTGAATCAGGACAAATAACAGAAAGTAAAAACAGTATCATCATCCTTTATGTTGGTTATGGCTACTTTGTTAACAATATCATTTTTTAATCATGTTTTTCCACAGTATTGCCAGATGAGAGAGAATTTCAATATGCTGCAAAAATGAACAATTTGGATACAATGGAAAAGCTGTTTAAAAAGAATGTTAATATAAACGCTGCAGATACTGTGAGTATTAAGTGCCTGACAGATCACTGATATGAGGGGTGGCTCCTCAGGGTTGCATGGTGGAATGCCAGCATAGCAGCGTGCCCCTCAGCTGCAAAGTGGTGAGGCTGCAGAAGTCCCCTCTAGGCCCTGATGAAGAATCATTTCACAGGTCCACTATGGGCATTAGGATTTGTACAGCATAACTCACAGCTTTCTGCATTTAGTCAGTAGTCAGTGTGTCACATTGTGAATTACGGACTTCAAAAATTGTGTTCCTGCTCTGGTATTTCCTCAGTGCTCTTGGGTGACTAATTTCTCAAGCTCTCCATCTTTCAGCGTGGCATGACTTTACCTCACAGTCACTTTCAGAACGGACTAATACTGCTAGCATTACAAATTTCAAGAGTGAATTATTACTGTTTGGTTTGTATGGAACTGTGGGAGCATTCTATAATGTCCTCTGGCTCCATCTTGAGCTCAGAGTTCAGATTTACCCTAGATCCATGAAAATGCATTTCTTGTGCTGATTTCAACTCTAGGCCTAAAATCTGAGAATGTATACTCCACAGTAGCTAAATATAGCACTGTGCTCCATGTGACAGGTGGTTCAATAGCAATGGAGCAGTCATGATATTAATCTGTGAGTTTTGGATAACAGCATGCCTCAGTGGCTACATATAAATCATCTACTCATTAATATCCAATGTTACTTAATCCTGGTTCTGAAAATTTTTTTTCCTACATATATTTTTTACCACTGGGGAGTTTAGAAGACAGTACAGGTGCATTCCTTGGTTTGTTTGTGAAAAAGAGAAGGAGACAAACATTACTTCTGAGTACACTTCTCTTGAACACTGAGAGTGTTCCCATAAATTGCATTATACTCTACAAGTCACTTAAAAATAGTTCTTGCTTCCTTATTGCTTTCCAGAACTCAGGAAATTAAACTAAATACATTTTCAGTCCAGTAGTTTGAAACTTTATTCCGTCATCCTTTTAAATTAGACCTATAGTATGATAGAGGTACTGGCATAGCTACAGACACCTTGTGCTTTGATCCATACTCTTAGTAGGGATGTAGCTTATGCTGGCAAAGCCATTATTTTTCACTCACATTGACCATTCCTGTCCCTGTACTCTCAAGCCAAACAAGAAAGGCTGTAAAAGGTGAGCTTTTTGAGAGTACTCTTTCTGTAGAAGGTTTTTTTCTGACATAAATACACATCATAAATCCCACTTTTTTATGCTTTTGATATATACAGTGGTAAATTTAAATTTATACATGAAGAAGTCAGATGATCTGCAGAGAAGCATAAGAACATGAATCTCAAACGACTTGTGAAATTACTTGGTTAAATCTCTAATATAACTTTGTATGGAAACTATCAGTGACTTTTGTTAAACTCAGACTTATGTGCACTTTAACTGAAAGCAAAACTCTGTCCAGTGAAGTTTGATTCAATTTAACAAATCAGTTTTAAATTTACACCACTAATTACTTGGTGGAATAACGAATCAAGTCTTCCTAATAAGCACTGAGCCTAGTCACCTCTGTATTTGCACTCAGCATTTGCAAGGTCGTAGCTTTCATTTATGTAGATGATGACTCAGTCTGGGAAGGTGACTAACACTGAGTGAGGGAGAAATCTCTTGCATTGCAGAGGTTTAGTCAAAAGTGAGAAGGATACCAAAGCAAATCTAATTGCGTACATAAGTCCTCAGCTTTTCAAATCACACCATGCAATAAAATAGTAAACAAGGATGCTTCTTGTACTGCATGCATCTCCCCTAGGCAGTGTTTGCTTAATCCCATTTTGACATTTCAGTGAAGGGACAGTACTATGTAGACTAACTAAATCATTCTGTTTGTACAAGAATGCTCTGAAATCAATACCCACATTCTATCCAAGGAAACAAAAAAATGTAGATCAAGGCCAATTGTGGCTGTTGAAGGAGAAATATGAGATAGTGTATATTAACACATACATTTGGTAATAATCAGAAAATTCCAAAATCCTGAAGACCTGCACAGGAAAAAGAACAGTGTTACAGATCTGCCAAACAAAGCTTTGCTTATTCCAGCTGAAGCGCACTGCCTTCCACTTCGCTGTTGCGGGAGGCCACATGTCGGTGGTGGATTTTCTTCTTCATCACAAGGCTAGACTTGACATGGCAGATCAGGTAAGCTGCCTTACTTGTCTTGATTCACAATGTATAGGAACATCTTAGGGGAAAAGTGAAAGTAGAGATCTTTCTTGTGCTCCCAGCTGGGCAAAGTTAAGTGCTTGCAGTAAAAACTCTAGTTTGTCTTAGAACTGTGCGTGTTTATGTGAAAAAAAAACCACAACATCATTAGAGGAAAAACACATTGTCCAAAGTATTGGCTAACTTGAAAACTTGAGTGAGCACAGGGCACCTCCCTTGGTCAGGTGGCAGTGCTCTACCTAATACAGTCAAGGATGTTATTTGCCTTGTGTGTTGCAAGAGCACACTGCTGACTCATGTTCAACTTACTGTGCACTAGGAGCCTCAGGTCCTCCTTTGCCAAGCTGCTTTCCAGGCAGTTGGCCCCAGTCAGTACTAATGCCTGGGTTTGCTCCTCCTCAGGTACAGGATTTTGCATTTGCCCTTATTGAATTTCATTTTGTTCTTGCCAGGCCATTTCTCCAGCCTGTCAAGGTTCCCCTGGACAGTAGCACACCAATCTAGTCTATCAGCCATTCCTCCCAATTTAGTGTCATCTATAAATTTGCTGCAGGTACATTCTGCCCATCATTCAAATCATTAATGAAGATGTTAAACAGCACTGGACCCAGGATGAATGCCTGGTGTGCACTCATTGTGACTGTCTATAGCTATTCATATTTGGGAAGGTTTTTCAGGGCAGACTTTTGAGCCACAGCCACAAATTTTGCCCAAGCCCAGATTTATCTTCTTGCCTGCATACCAAGTACATGTCCCATATTACCCTCCACTGATTTCCACTGCAATTTCTGCAAATAGAAGAAAGACATGGATAAGCTGGACCAAGTCCCAGGCAGAGCCTCTAGGATGTTTAGAAGTGCAGCACATGGTGTATGAGGAGGTGTACTAATAGCCAACCTAAACCTCCCCTTACAAAGTTCCTTGCCATTCCTTCTGGTTTTGCCATGGTAGCCTCAGAGAAGAGATCAGTGTCCGTGCCCCTCCTTGCCCCTCCTCTTCCTCTCATGAGGAAATTGTAGACCACAATGAGGTCTCCCCTCAGTCTCCTCTTCTCCAGGCTGAACAGAACAATTGACCTAAGCTCCTTCTCATACAGCTTCCCCTCTAGGCCCTTCACCACCTTTGTTGCCCTCCTTTGGACACTCCAACAGCTTAATGTCCTTGTATTGTGGCACCCAAAACTGCACACATGGCTCGAGGAGAGGCTGCACCAACAGAGTTGAGCTAGTCCTTTTGTTTCTAAGATGTTAAAAATAGGGTTCTTTTCTTCCTATAAGAGAAAAAGTGTTTAGAAAATTTGAGAGAAGAGAATCTTAAAAAGAGGCCTAAACAGAAAATTATGGTGACTCATGGAAATATAGTTGCTACATATCATCACCTGAAATGTCATCCACTGCACTCAGGGCTAACTATCTACATGGTTTCTGAAGAGAGAAAATAATTTCCAGGTAGGACTTAACCCCCCTATCTTAAAATGGGATCAGTCCTTCTCTGGAGATGCCAGACCTTCTGCCAAGAAGAGGGCAGGTTGAACATTTAGCTAGATCTTGCTGAATTACATTTAGCTTAATTTAAGTGAGACAAATCCCACTCACACTGTCAGGTGTTAACATGGCTTTTCTAAAAGCCTGCAGAGCAGAACCTACTAATACACTGAATTAATCAAAAAGATTTAAAGAAATTTGGCATGAGGTGTTTTGGTGGTAATTTCTGCCTTTGTCATTTGATTTGAAGCATGGCCTAACGGTGATTCATCTTGCGGCTTGGACTGGAAATCTGGATATAATGAGAAAATTAGTTAAAGCAGGTGCTGATCAAAAGGCCAAGAATGAGGTTTGTTGATGACAAATTTTTACCAATCCTAAAAGTGTTTATGTTGGAAGAAAATCAAGCATTCTTACAGATTGACTTGCCATTTTTCAGGAAGAAATGAATGTACTGCACTTTGCAGCTCAGAACAACAATGTTAAAATAGTTGATTATTTTCTCCAAGATCTTCATCTGAAGGACTTGAACAAGCCTGATGGGGTACAGTGTGTTTCTTTCTCTTTATTTCTTTGATGTCGTAAGGCTTTTTTGAGGGGGAAACAATCTCCACTGGGAGAATTTCAATGAATTTTAATTTATTGACAGTTACATGTATGTTTAATTGCTGACTTGGATACGGAGAAACAGCTATAAGAAACAGCCAGACAAGCACCTAGGGGAAACATCTTTCCTTCCTCTCTGCTTGTTTCAGTTGAACTGCAGACACCTGTTCTCTGCTCTCCTTGCTTTTGCTGCATGGGATGCTCAGTCACATGGCGTGAGGCAATGGGAGGCAGAGGAGGTTGAGTTCATGCCACAGTGGATTCCTCTTTTTCTGCTCTTTGTTTCTCACTATTTTCCTCTGCTGCAGCAACCTTCTTCCATGGGCTGCAGTCACCCCGTGGGTGTACCTTCCCCTGTGTCTCTTCCCTTGTACCATCTTGTGCCTCCTCCTGTACCTCACCTTGTGCATCCTCCCCATGGCAGAAACTGGCCTTTCTTAAATACATTTTCACAGAGGCATCATTTGCTCCTCTGATGGGTTCAGTGTTGGCATGTGGTGAATCAGTTCGGCCCACTGTGGAGACAGCTGGAAATGGCTGTGAGCAGCACAGGACAGCCTCTGACTTTCCCACACAGCTCACCTTCACAGCCTCCTGTGCTGACCAAAACCTGCCAGTTATGCCCAACATGGCCACATTTCACCAAGGTAGAACACAGAATTATGCGCAGCCATCCTACAGAGGTGCACCAACTCTCCAACAGTGCCTTGTCCTCATCAGGTTTGCTGTGCTTTTGTTTTTTTCCCCCCATTATTTGGGTCTTGTTTTGAAAGGTTATTTAGCTAAGTAGAATATTTTATATTGACACTAAGAAAACTTATTCCTGTAAGATCTGACACCTAAAGAGCAAACCTCCCCCATTTTTTTCTGAGTTTTTTGAATGGTGTAAAATTCTGAATTGTTTGTACAGGTGACAAATCTGACAAAACTTAACAAAACACATCTTTGATGTTTTACGCCTTGGGAAAGGTGAGGAAGCATCTTCTCTTTGTTGAGGTTGCTTCATATTTCTCTATCAGTTGCCTGCATTTTTTAAATAGACTTTTATGTAGGCCACTAACAGGGGTGATGTGAAGCCATTTTAAATAGCTGGTTATATTGCCTCACTGTCTGAACAGTGGTGTGGTTTTTTGTCAAGACAGTTTTCTGCAGTCGAGTTTGTAAATGGTTTGAAAAGTTTTTGTTAGTTTCAACACCACCAAAAAGCCCCACAATGCACAGTGCTAAGTTCATGCCTCCTGGATGAAACTTCTGAGATATGTAAATTCTGGTCCGTACTTGCAGAATTTGGATCAAACATGTTACCCCATGGAAATAAATCTTGCAATTTCTTTGCTGCCTGTTTCTGGGCATCCTCAGACTTTCAACGACAGATTTCTTTTGACAAATATTTTCATACTGAGAAAAATGAGGATTAAAATATTTTGAATGTATTTTCTACTTTTTTTACAGTTTCTAAGCAGTTTTATTTTATTAGGATATGCAGATGTGTAATCTGTTTATTTACACTAACTATATTTTTAAATTATTGCTCTTCTTTTATATATCTACTATTTTATTAATCTCCTTAGTCTTATGATGTATAATTTTTTATGTAGCATACACAAATATCTCGTAACTAGCAGTAAAGTATTTCTACTTTCTGTAACACTATGTCTCTTTCCATAATTGTTTTCTAGAAAGGTAAAAAGCCATTTCTTCTGGCATCTGAAAAAGGCCACATTGACATGATAAACAATTTGATTGCTCTGGAGCTATTTACGTCTGAGAAAGATAAGGTAAAGGTTCATTATCCACAGAAGTACAACTACAAATGTGCTTATGAAAGATTATTTTGGTTCACTGTAGTTATTACACAACCTAAATATCTGAGTGTGCTGCACAGATGTTACAGTGCCAGTAGTGATATATGGGACCAACAAACACAAATGATTTTTTAGTGATTAAGGGAAGACTAGCATAGGTTGTCTGTTGAGAGAAGTGGAAAGCCTGCTGATTAAGGTGTCAGCCTCTGTACTGGGAGATCTTACTTCCCAGTGTTTCACTCTGCTTGGCTTTGTGTGTCACTGCTAAGTTCTCTGTGACTCATTTTTCAAAGGTGTTTAAATACTTCAGGATGCAAATAAACACCTATCAATTTTTTTTCAGCGGCACCTTAGAAGTTCAATCTGGTTGAGTTGGCTTTTGACACTGTATCATAAGGTATCTCAGTAATTTTCAGTCTGCCATTAATTTTATTTGCTCCTTACTTGATTATTTCTGGAATGAGCAAGTTTCTCTACATCTGAGGCATTGCAAGGAGAAATACAATAAAATTGTAAAATTCTCAGATACTATATTTACAGAACTACCTAAGTGGGTGCTCAGGAAGTGATGTTGGTTTGTTTGGTATTCTGGCATTACTGCAGTGCCACCCAGAGCTCTGCTGTGCTGAGCAGTTTATCAGCAGAGGTTGTAAGACGGTGTTGTCCCAGACATCCAGCAGGTTAAAGGTATAAACAGCAACAATGGGAGGTAAATGTTGTGGTCCTGCAAATTAGGTAAGCAGCCAGGACAGAAACTCATCTCCCGGCTCACTAAAACCAATCACACTGTAACCTCATTGTAACATAATTACAAAGGATTCCCACTTATCCCCACTCAATGCTGCGAATGAAAAACTGGACACTATCATTTTTCTGAAGGTTAGAATTCTTCTCCTAACTTCTTTAGCCAGTTTTTGACTATTTCTCAAGTCAGCATTTTCTTTTATTTCAAAATCTGCTGCTCTTCCTGAACTTGTTCTTTGTTTGTATTTGCTTGCTAGTGTGGTTTTTTGGTTTTGGTTTTCTTTCTATTTTGTGTTTCTTAATTTGCTGGAAAGAGATTGCATTGATGGTAATGGAGATTGAATTGATTGATGCTGGCATCAAAGCCATTACAAATTCCCGTATGCTGACCTAGGTTTTGGCCATTAATCTTTAAATCAGTGGTCTTGGGGGTTCAGTGTAGTACCCGTCCTTGTGAGAACCTGTACCTGGAGTTTTCTTCTGACTCATTTGTTAGGAGTTAGAATTTTAGTTTTGTTTTTTTTTCCTGGAGTTTCTGAAGTTTTCAGACAACCAACTAGATCAGCAAAGTCATGTCTGCCTACATGTGAAAAGGCCATTTTTGGATGAGGGTGAATCTTGGGACCTGCTGTGTGGATCTGGCTCCTTCTCCTTGTATGTAAGAGAGACTTGTACATAAAAGACCAAAGGCTTTGTGTTGGTTTTAGTTAATGTCTTTACTTTATTCTGGGTTTTAAAATATATCATTTGACATTTTAATTTCAAGGAGGGAAACACAGCATTGCATTTAGCAGCCAAAAATGGTCACAGTGAAGTCATAGAAATTCTGCTTGAACAGTGGGAGGAAGTAAATGAGCTCAATCAGGTAAGTACACTGAAAATACTGAAACAAATAAAGCTAGAGATTTGAAAAATTGTCTAAAAAAATTTTGAAAGGAATATATGTGGTGCTGAGTAGAGTTCATTAGTTCTGCTGCTTTTCTAGTAACTTTGTATCCTGTTTCCTTGTTCATTTTGTCCAATAAATTAATCTCAATTAGCTCCTTCATTGTCTCTTCCTGTGTCCTCTCTTCCTCCCTCACACATGATCCTCCCTCCATTTGGCATGTCCTTGCATAACTACTGGTAGAAGAAACGAGAGAAGGACCCTAACCTCTCCTGCTTTCTGTCATCTAGCATTTTTGGCCATGTGATCCCATTCCTTTTAACATCTCGTTTTTAACAGTGCTTGTTCTTTTCAGCCTGTTTATTGAGCCAGTTTGACTTGCACACGAAGCACATACATCACAGGTGTCTCAGCAAAAAGGTCTCAGATTTGCATCTGATCCATCTGAACTCTGTGGCCTGCACAAATGGCTGCAGACAGTGCCTACCCACTTTTGCTTTCCTGGGTTAGTGTTGGTGAGCTCAGCCAGCATATTCATCAACTGCATATTAGCTGTGAAGGTTGTATCCCTGAGTTAATGCACTCTTCATTTTAAGGCTCCATTTTAAGGCTTAAACAAGGAGTGGAGGAAGGAAATGCACACTGACTGCTCATCTCCGCATTCTTTCTTTGCAAAGGGTTCTTGTCTCTCCTGTTTCTTCTGTGGGGCAGTTGGAACAAAATGTGCAAGGTAATTTGCTTTGTTGTGGGCTGGCCTGCCCACTGTGGGAACCTGCCATGTCGCTAATGGTCTGTTCTGCTGGGCCAGTGGACAAAATGAATTTTCCTACCCAAGGCTCTCCTTTTATCAGCAACGGATTTATGAGTTGAGAGATTCCCTCTTATCCAGCTTGTCTGCTATTTTCAGCTGTGCAAGCTGGGAGGCACATGAGCCCCTTCGAAATGTGGAACCTTTGTGTTTCCAAACCTTGTCTATGGATGTTGCTTCTGCACACAAAACTTGGACTTCTTGTGCCCCTGTCTTGCCACAGCTAATGGTCTGAGCTTCCCATCCAGCTGCAGATGTTCTGGTTTCTGTATAAACAGATCTCTCTTTCCATAGCATGACCAGAGTACTAAAATATAGTAAGTTCATCAGAATAACAGTGTCAGGATGTTAAGGACAGAAAATTCAATATTTATTGATGCTTTTGTGATTATTGAAACACCAAACTAACTTTCATTAAACCTTTGTGTATTTTGGGTGTTGAGAAGCAGGGACTAGATCATTGTGTAGCTGATGTAACCTATTTTAGAGACTTGTTGTGAAGACATGGAGACTCTTTCAGTGTGAAAAGATTTTAAATATATATGAAACTGGATATTTTCTGCTAAAAGTGCTCATTATAACTAGCACTTATGGTTGGGAATTTGTCAGAAATCCATGGCATCGTACTGACAGAAAGTGGTACTTACTGTATGTACCAGCATGCTAGTGGTGTTGCCTGGTGTTGCCTGGTGTTGAATGACAACAATTGCTGCCCACCACATTTCTGTCCATGCCTGTTACTAAAGTTTTCTTTGCAAAGGGCATGATTAATACTTATGAAATAGTTTTCTGTATTGTAAGCCTTATTGTACATCTGTCCACATGAACCTCATCTGTCACGTAACTGTTGGTGAGCTGCCGTGTCATTCAAGAGTTCATTTAGGAGCATCCAGGTTGTGTTCTCTTGGGACCATCTCCCCTTTTTTATTGAGCTGGATGAGTCCGATGGAGCCTACCAGAGGTTTTGTGCCACAGTCTTACAGTCACATGGCTTAAATTGGAAAAGACATGTTCTCTCTTTTGGTCTAGAACGGAGAAACTCCATTTTACTTGGCTGTTGAAGGAGGTCATGAAAAATGTGCTGAACTCTTACTGGAGGCAGGCAGTGACATCAATGTTTTAACTCAGGTACGCACTCAGTATCCCTCCTAGTGGGACACTCTAGACTGTGAGAAGGACTTTATATTCCCTTAGTGTACTAACTAAGTATATTTCCTCAGCTTTTTTTTATGAAATGGGGAAAAATATTAAAATACAAGGGGGAATGTAGAGAGTACTAACAGAAAAGAAATAATGTGGAGAAAAATAGCATTAGATTTATTTGACAGACTACTGTGGTGTAGCTTTTCATTTCCTGTGTGCTCAACAGTACAAGTTATGACTAGAAAATGTAACCAGCTAGGGCAACTGAAAATCCTCCTTTTTGGCAGTGTATGTGACTGACCTGATGACAAACTTGTTCTCCCCATCTGGTGCCTGAATTTCAGGCCAGCTCATATCTGCTGAATGGCCTTGGCTTGCCTGCTGCAAGAAGTTTATGATTCCAGCAGACTGAGAACTTGTTTGTTTAAACAGAATTATTTTGTAAAAAAATCCTACCGATTTAAAAAAAATATTTTATATTGATTTATTTATATGTATTTCCTATTGGTTTATTAACTATTCTATTGTTATATTTGTTAATGTGACCATACTGGCTTGGCAAAGGTGTAACAGACTAAGTAACAGACTAGCAGTCATGTTGGCACTGTTGTTGTCCACAGCACAATATAGATGACAATGCTGATTTGTCTCTTTCTTAAGAGAAGTTGAATGGGGCCATAGGATACTGGTGTACTTTGGTGTGTTTGTTGTCATCCAGTAAAAATGGGAGGTTCCTTCACTATTTACTAAAACACATTATGCTAACTGCTGATCCACTTAATTTTGTATCATTTATCAAAGGGTTTTTTTGGTGGAGGGCGTGTTAACACAAATTTAAATGAAAGATTATCCAATATTTATAGCTCTTTTTAATACTGTTGTTTTTCAGCAATAAAAACGTAAGGTTTTGCTGTCTATCAAATTTCTTTCAGAACAATAGCAGTGCTTTGCAGGTTGCAATTCAGAATGGACATCTATCCTTGGTTACTTTTCTTATTGATAAGAATATTGACCTTGTTCCTAACCTCGAGGTGAGTGTTTACCAGAATAACTGTTCTGCTGCTGCTCAGCCTGTCCTGTCTTTTATGGCCTTCCTTGGGAATTCAGACAGCTGAAAGAGATTGAGTAGTTCCTTGAATTTTTCCCATACACATTGTTACTTGGTTTGTGGATGTTGATTAGCAACACGTACAGACCAATAGAGACAAGGGCCTGTTGCTAACCCAGTGAGTGCCTGAGCAGGCTGGTGCAGTGCAGAGTAGACACGGCCAGGCTAAGTCAGGGGCCAGGCATTGGGAAAAAGGGAGCTTGAACTTAGCAGCAGCAATGCCATGGGTAAAGAGTCAACACTCATAACTGATTTTGAGTGCAGCTAAATAAAAGGTAAGTAAACACTTCAGTACTTTCACCCTCTGCAAGTAAATGCACCCTCAGCACCTTCAAAATCTGTGTGGCACCATTCCTTGGGAATTAAAAAGAAAGAGGTATTTATATGATCCAAATCCTGTTTCAGATTAGATAGTAGTTTTTGTTACATTTGAGATTTTCTATTAATAGGAAATTATTTTCCACTTCTACAGTACTGGATGAAAATAGCATCTGGGCTTCATGACTTATGCCATGATCACTGGCCTGTTGCAGAAAGTTATCAAGCAATAACCATTTATGATGTACAGTTGTTATGCTGCTTGTTCTCAATGGCTTTCTGCAGCCAGAAGCAACGAACAAAATTGTAACTTACATTTTGCAACCGTTTCCAGCACAGTGTTGCATAAGAGCTTGCTTTGTTTTTCCATAGCCCTGAAGAAATGGCCGTGTTTTATAAAGACACTGGACTGGTGTCTGGCACCCATGAATGGTACTGATATGGGATTATTCTTCAGCTGTATTCCACATGAAACTGATGAAACACAGGTTCAACATACAAAGTGATCCTGCCAACCTAGTGAATGGACTGGTGTTTGATCTGTGCCCAAGTTACCTTAATGAATAATCACTCAAATAAAACCCCTGAATTTCTTACTAGCTGTAACTTCCTCTTTATAAATATGACAGAAAGTCAGTTTAGTATGAAGAACATTTTCAGCAGCAACACTTGAGCACAGTTTGTTCCTGGAAATTAGATTCTGACATCTGTTTACCGAACATGGAATGTTTCTGTCTCCAGACTAATCAACTAAGGGCAAAGCCAGTTTTCTGAGGGAGCTGGAACAATACCCTGATCTCTCAGTTGTCAGGATAGCAGCACATCCCAGGCAGGAACACTTAAGAGGAGTTCCTTGACACATTCCTAAGTGGTGGCACACTGATGCACATCCCATGCACTCAGCATTTGCAGTTTTCTCAGGTGTATTCCTTTCCCTGCTGCTGTGGGTGTTGCAGGAACAGGTTACCAGCTCTGGTGTAACTCCACACATCCACGTGTGTTTTCTGCAGCCTCAAACCTCTGCTAGAGTATATTGCCTTTTCAAGGAGTGGGCTTCAATAAAAACCTCTTTCTTCTTTGCATGAACTTGTAATAATATACTAAAATATATAATATATAACTTGTATAATAATTTATTGTTTTCCCTCCACAGCAGAAGAATTCCCCTCTCCATTTAGCAGTCATCAGTAACAATCTACTGGTAGTAAAAAGCCTTTTGAATGCCAATCATGATATAGACTCCTTAAATCACGTAAGAAAAACCAGGATTTAACACAACTTCATTGGTAAAGGGGAGATTATGTGGGTTTTGCTTAATTTTTTTTCTTCCTTACGAACTGAGGGTACAAAAAATAGGAAGGAAGAGGCAGTTTCCCTCCTTATCTTTTTGCGTGTGTACACATGTATTAGTCACTGGTACATACTGTGCTAATATTATTTGAGCAAGATAAGGATAGCACAATGCTGTATACTCAGAAAATGTTTGGGTAATTTATTGTTCAAGTATTATGGTTCATGTGTAAAAATGGCAGAAATGTCTCATTGGTACTGACCTCAGAGGGAAGCCCAGTGCAGAATGTCATTTTGGCTGGAAAGAAGTTGATTTTTCTTAAAGCAACCCACATTATGCAGTTTTAGATCTGTGATCAAAACAGTGCTGGTAAGACACAACTGTTAAAGCTGTGTCTGAACAGTGCTTGCACAGCATCCAAAGTGTTTCACACTGTTGCCCAGGTGAAGAGACTGGGGTGCTCAGGGAGCTGGGAGGGAACACAGGTGAGCAGAGTTGAGCAGCACAGCTGTCTGTGATGCAATCTATGAGTGTGTTCATCTGTTAACTGAAAGGATGGTAGTTTGAGCCCATCCAGGGACAACTACACTTGTCTTCCTCACCTTTATCAGGACTCTTTGGCCTCTGCTTGGTGTCATTGGTCTTTGAAGGCTTGGTTAGTTATTGGCAAATTCACTTTAGATCAGATCAGTTCAGTGTAGGTCACATCCACCGCTGATGCGTGCCATCGTTACCTTGGTGCTGTAGTGCTTGATCCCTTTTTTGCTGCATAAATCCTCTTATAATTGTTAAGGACCATTTTCTGCTTTTGTCATGTTGTGTATCACTTTGTATGGCTTTACCTGGTAGAGTGATGATAAAAGCACTGGCTTGGTGCCTGGTCTGGTGTTTTCGGGCCATACAACGCCATTGTCTGAGTACTCAGGGAACCATGTCATGGTGAAAATCAACAGCTACCCCATTTCTCTTTCCTCCTTGATGAGACTCTTCATTGAGGGAGGAATGAATGGCACCTACCTTCTCCTCCGGGACAGATCTCTCCCACCTTCTTGTAACAGTGTCTTGGTTCCTTGAATATCCTTGGGTAATCCCACTGTTCATACTAGTGGGTGTAGTGAGCATGGTTTTGATTACTGTTCATAAGGTTAAACAACTACTGGGGAAAGCCACACAGGGATTCACCTGAAGGCAGTCAATTCTCAGGTGGCATCACGTGTGGGAGAAATTGGACAGGTGCCTGGGGCTGTTACTGCCTCCAACAGTTTGGGATTTCATGCCTTAGCAGCACTGTAGTGCCAAGTAATTAACACATAATCTGGAGGAGGGGAGACTTGCCTGCCCTGATGAAACACAGGGATTTCTAATGTTGTGTTAGGCCTGGCCCACGTCTACTGAGCTGCCATCCACTGCCCTCAAAAGAGATGAGGGTTTCCTGACCAGGGAGCACACAAAGGGACACTGAGAAGGTCTCCTGTTCTGAAGCCATCCATATGGACACTGAAAAGGTTACTTAATTGGAGGTGTCACACAGTGGTTTAACCAGAGACCCAGCCCTCAAATATAATAGTGGTGCCTGAACTGAAAGAGAAATTGTGAAAGTGGACGTTGATTTTGTTAGAAAGAGAAGCACCAGCTCCTGCTGAGGGGCAAAAGGGGGAAGATTCAAAAGAGGCAGCCTGGTCTGTAGCAGGACAGGAGAGGGAAAAGACAAGAATGACTACAGAGGCAAAACTACTTGGTGTCCATCCATGAGTGACCTATTAGGTAGGCAGCAAGTATTCAACCGTCAGCAAGGTGAGCACACTGCTACCTGGCTGCTCCAGTGCTGGGAAGATAGGGAAGCCCAGCTGCTGAGGTTCATCTCTAGCGACTAAGGGATTGACAAAGGGATCAGAACAGAGGCAGCCACCCACAATCCTCTGGAGGTGGCTCTTACTGAGCATGAAAGCAAAATGTGTACTCAGAGAAGATACTGTTAACCAGCAAGGCAAGTACTTTGCCACAGACAGTATCCAGTGTCTAAGGCAGCGCTGGTAGAGGTGGAGTACAGTGACCTAGCCAAAAACTAGGCCACCAAATATCTCAGTGACACCCAGTGCCCATAGCCCATATGGCATAAGATTGTACAAAGCTCACATACACTGACCCCCCCCGGCCATGATGGACATCCAGTGGTCCAACTGTGTAGAGATTGGCCTGCCACCTGTGGCACTTCAGAGAAAATCTCTCTTGCCCTTCCCCATCAGCCCTGCATCTCAGCTGTGGAAAGACTGCAGGCCTGTTGAGTCCCACACTGGGCACTGTGGCTCCCTGTTGGGGAAATGCAGCCTGATCTCCTGGGTGGCAAGTAGGGGTGCTCCTCATGGTAGTGTCAAGGAATAGTCTTTGAGAAATCTGTGCTTCACCCCTTCCCATTGTTCATTTTATTGCTAGAGATTAACTTATATACATTCCTGGGGAAGACAGAGGCTGTCCTTTGTGGGAGGAGTAGAGTACAATGATAAGCTTTTCTGTCACACAAAATAGACAATTCTGTAAATTTCTTCAACACATCTTTTAGAAGTGTTTTTGCTTTGTCTCTAGCTTGCCTGCAGTTACATACATATCCCCAAATTTCTGCAGAAAAGAAAGAAGGGTGTATGGCTACTTTTTATTTATGGGAATAAAAAAATAAGGTAAATATACGAGACCATGTGATCATAGAGTGAACTCCAAAATGAGCTGATGAGATTCTAATATGGAACCCTGAGCCTGGTGTTTCTTAGGGTGTTCTTTGTTGCTTGACATGCAAACCTTTCAGTTAAGATCTAAAGAATGTTCTCTAACCAGACCTACAGAATGTAAACATGCAACATTACAGAAATACTGGCATATTCCCAGATTTCCAGGGCTTCCACAAATACTGCATATATTATTTGCTGCTGCATTACACCCACAGATGTCTGGATTTTCTTATTCTAATTTCTGTAGAAGAATAAATAAATACATAGGCTTTATTTGGGTATGTGTAGCTATGTAGAGACTGTACAACCCTCCTTGAAGCTGCATGCCCCTTTAGCTATAATTCTTGTTAATGGTTTGGTCTTGTTTAATGCCCTCTTTTTTTGGTATATGAGTAGTTTCAGGTTTCATGAACCAGGACCAGGTAGATTTCTGCTATGTATCATCAATTTGTGGCAGGGCTGGCTAAAAAGCCCTGTTGGATGTGGTTGAATATTATGGATGTCCAGTTGTCTTGGCATGAATTTCAGCAGGAAAAAGGTTACTTGAGAGGATAAGATGGGTGTGGGTTGGCAGTTGCATGAAGCCCTCTGTCCAAAACACCTTGCTTTCAGAGGAAAGAGAGAGAGAGCTTGTTAGTTTACTGTACATTAGAGAGGCATAACAGCAACTCTTTCCTGAGCCAGCTGGAACTTCTGCCTGGTTTTCCTGCAGAGATCCCATATGCTGTCTTGCCTGCCTGAAACAAAACTGGCAGGTAGATTACTTAAAAGTTAAATGATTTCCCTCTGTTCAGTGTTTTCTCACCAAGACCACCTCTTGTTGTGAATCTAGTTTAGATTCACATGTGAGCACGCTGCTTCTAGGAGTGAGTTTGATTTAACGCATTTATGTGGTGTCCTTAATTCCAGAGGCAGGAAACCCCTCTGCACCTGGCAGCTGATCTTGGCAATGTGGAGTTGGTGGAAGTGCTGCTGAAGTCAGGCTGCAATCTCAAGACCATGGATAAGGTAAATTGCATTCCACATACATGTAAGGATTACATGATTTTATTTTTTGTTTTATAACCTTCCTCACAGAGATGCATGCAGAACATGTTGCCAGTTGTGTTCCCTAAACAAAGCTAAAGAAGTCTCCTTTTTAATATTGCTATAGCTGCAGCTTGCAGAGCTCTGAAATGGTTTTGGTGAACAGCTGTAAAACCTCCAATCTCCATGGTTTGAAGGGTAAATGCTGCTTCCAGAGACCTCTAATGGAAAAAAGAAAAAGGCTTACAGAGGGAAAGTGCCCTGTGCCTACTGTAGCTGTGCACCTCTTGCCAGGAGAAACTCAGCTTCACCGGTTGCAATGATGAAGAGTTTGCCCTTTAGCACTCTGGGTCATCTGGAAATGATAGTGACATTCCAGATCCATTCAGGTGGATGCTTAAAACCTGAGATGATGTTCTGTCTGGAAAGATAGAGGCAAAAATGGCAATGGCTGGAAGAAGTACTGAAGCAAAGTCACTGGGGAAGTGTTTTTGAAAGGACAGAACACCAAATCCAGTTTTTACAAATTTTGCTAAATTACTATAAAATTCAGTTTCCCCCTTTACACTGTTGCCACTGTTACCAATTGTCTGTATGACTGAGTTGATGGATTTGATATTTATTATAAGCAAAATCTTGGCCTTTAGTAACTTTAAAAAGTAACTTTCCTGCATAAAACTGTCCTGATGAAAAGTAAGGCTTTATGGACTAGGATTGTCTGTTTTTTCCCTAGACTGATATGAAGCCTAGGGCTCTGAGTGTGGGGTGCATGGTTGAAGTGTTTTGGGAGGTTGAGGTAAGATGCTGCATTGTAGTTAAGCCTTTCCATTTAGAATCATGCCTATACTTGCCAGAGAGCTGCAGTTCTTATGGAGGTGAACCCAGCATGAAATCTTGTCCACTTCAAACAGCACCTTAGCCATTGGAAAATATTTTCAACCTATTTGTACTCCAAGGACAGACACAAAAAATTACTTATTGCCTGCTATGACCTTAAGAACCTACAAGTCTTTAGGTAAGATAGTGCCCTGGTATTATAGCAACATTGATAGAGTTCAGGACTTGTTATGAGAATTTGTCTCTGAGCCAGTACAGGTTCTGTCACCTTTCTGCATTGGTTGTATTTCTTGGAGTAGCTTTTTCCTTGCCTGTTTGGTGGATGACCCCTGAGACCGTGCCAGCACTGGGAACACATGCAATGCTTTGAACACAATTGGTGCAGAGATGCGAAAAATGCTACTGTCCTTGCTGAGCAGCAGACAGGAAGAAGGGGAGCCTGCTTCGACTGCACAGTGTTTCCCTGGCCTCCATGCCCTGGAAGCAGGAGTCCTCAGTCTCCAGAGAATAAAATGCATCTGCATGAGAAGCAAGCTGTCAGAGCTCAGGAAATACTCTCTTGGAAGCTCTTCCTTTGTCCCATTTGCAGATAAAACTGTCTTTGGTAGTGCTGTGTTACATGTGCATGCAGGATGCCAGCAGTGTGCAGAAAAATCCCCTTTACCCACTCCCTCTGCCTCCCTGTGTGAAATGCAGGGCACCTCTCCAGAGGTGAGCCCAAGGAGCTCTTGTGGTCTCTGGACTTTTCACATATAAAGTATCCCTATGCCTTAAAGATTTAATGAAATGCAAGTTCCTTGGCTGCCAACATGATGTTGTTCTAAAACCAGGTTAATTAGAATGATCTTGAGCAAAGCCAGGAGCTAGAACTCAAAGTTATATATTAGGGAACTTTATACTAGCTGGAGAATTGAAATGCCTTGTAATTTAATTAATGAACCTTCTAATTAAGGGATTTACTTTCTTTTAGGTCTAATTTTCTAGAATGCCTAGCACTTGATATGTGGAGAACACCCTGAATATTTAAACCCAAGGCAGTTCCACTCAGTGCAGATCTGCCGAAAATACAGAATTGCAGAGAAAACCTGTTAGAGCCACCGTGATGCCTTTACATCAACGTGCTGAACATGGGTTCAGGCAGACTGAGCAAACCTCTGCAGCTGAATTAAAGCAATTTTAATAACTTTTAATAACTGTGACTCCCTCTATACCCATGAAGCATCACCCTACAGTTGTGCTCATTTCAGTTGTCATGACAAAGTCATTCTCTTTTCATTCTGTGAGCCAGCTTCTCTTACCGTCTAAAAGAAGGCACAGGTTTGCCCTTAAAGTTGGAGATTTCCAGCTTTGCCAGCCTATATATCTGAAATGCCAATTTAACCACAGCATGGGAATGGACTATATTTGTGGTAGTTTTCAGCCTATGATGCTTGGGCTTGCATGAACTTGGAAGCAGTGACTGGAGAGTGCAAGTTGGTATGAAGTTTGGTGTGCAGGTTTCTGAAAGCAACTATATTCTATATGTCACCAGAAATTCTTTAGTGAGGAGTTCAGTGTGGGACAAAATTGACCACCTCTGGGCTGAAGGGGTACAGCTCATGCAAAGCATAAAACTTTGATTGCAGCTACCCAAAAGTCATAAAATGGTAGTAAATATCTTTTCCTGGAAAAACAAAGTGGGGGGATGGGGCTCTGTAAGCAGTTCCTGTGCTTCTTCTATGACACACTTACCCAAGCTACTGTTCTGATTCATTGTCTCTGCTTTCAGCATGGAAAAACTGCACTAGCCGTGGCATCAAGGAGCCATCATGCCCTCATTGTAGATATGATCATTAAAGCAGAAAGGTATTATGCCATGAAACAGGTAAGAGGCATCTTTCATTACATTCAAGATACCAAAGGGAAAAGTCAGTTCTGATTTTGAAGTGCCTTTTGCCTGAGGTGGTTCCTTTTGGCAGACTGCAACACTGGCCTTGATGAATTACAGTTAGGACTGGGAATGGGAAAGTCTCTAGCCCATTCAGGTTTTATGCCTGAGTAGCTGTAAAACTGTAGGCAGATTATTTTCTTGCATTGTGCTCTACACATAATGATAAAGGAATGGAGAGAGATTCTAAGCTAAATCCAAACTGTGCTATCAGTATCAGGGCTGGGATAATATGGATCCGTGTAGTACAGTAAAATCTGTGGTTGAAAAATAGCAAAGTGTAGATGTCTGTGACCCCTTTGCTAGCAAGGGCTCAGCTACTTCAACAGGAGCTCCCTCTTCTGTTCCTTTTGCATTACTTACAGAATTAAAATCAATGAAATTGATTGGAAAAGAACTTGGCAAAAAGTGTGAAGGATATGGCTTAGATTGTCTGAATTTCTCAGCTTCTTTCCCTAGTTGTTACTCAAAAGTAGGTTGCATAGTGAAGGGCTTGTCTAAAGGGCTACAAGTAACTGCCATATCAATTTGTGACCTCATTCTTGCTCCTCCTGCTTGCTAAGGAGTGTTTGTTTCACCAGGTTAGCCAGGTGTATAAGCATACTGATCCTGTCCCAGAGCAGGCATGGTAATTAGAAAGTTTTTCCTGTCCTGAGTGGCCAAATCCATGTCACTTCATGTTACAGGGCTGGTAAGTCACGGATCTAGATTAATTATTGTGAAAAATGCCGCCACAAACACCCTGTACTGTGCACTTGATTTGCACTGGTTCAGCTGGAGTTGTCAGGTTTCTTTTGGCTTAAAGAAGAATTAGAAGTGAAGTTGTCTGTTGCCACAGAAGACATGACAAGTCTGACAGCAGTAAGCCCATAATGTTCCCAAAGTCTTCGCATTGCTTATGGAATTTCCTGAAGAGAATAAAAGGTATAAAGCAGATGCTATTCTACAAAAGCACCAGAGATATTGGGAAATACAAACATAATTGTTTGCATCCTGTTGCCTGCAGCTGACAGAGCAGCCTTTGGAAAGTTTAAATCTTACAGCTAGGGAATATGATGTTGCTCAGGTGGTGTTACCATACAGGGAACTACAGCCAATCTACAAAAAACTGTCTTTTTGTTACATTCAGCTGACTTGTTATTTGTGACAAAGCATTAGTCACAAAAGGAAATGTCGTGTAGCTGTGAGGAAGGGCACATGATAATAAAGTGTGAGTGTCATCTCTCTGTTTGCCCTTTTTTCTATTTACTATTTCTACCTAACCATTCCCTATAATTGTCCAAGCTGGATTTGAGGGCTGCTGTACTATCCCACCTTGCCATTGCCTCAAAACACATAGCATTAAAGAGAAGCTGTGCTGCTGCAAAAGGGTTTTTGTTTGTTTGCTTGCAGTTTTTCCTGTGGCTTTTTTTATAACTAAATGGCACGAAAAGCATCTAATTGGAGAGACCCTGAAGCTGTCCTGTAGAATATTCTCAACTTTACCTTGCATGTGTCAGTAAGCATGAAATAAAGTCTGCATCAGATGAATGGTACCAAACATGTGACAACACTTAGTTACTGAACTGAGACTTTTTTCCCTTTAAGTTTCTCATAAAATTAAGAAATAATCCTGCTGTATTTTCTGAATTTAATTTGGAATGAAGCACTTTACGCTTAGCATTTTTAAAAAGTGCCATACTGCATTTCCTTTTTTGCTTAGTATCTGCTTTGTAACACTATCAACTTCCTGAAAAAATGTCTTCCCTTTTAAGACTGATTTGAAACAGGACTAGTACATAAACATAATGAAATACGGAAATAGTTGAAGCTTACCTACCTAGGAATGTTCCCTGAGCACTGATTAGCTAGGGCTGAAATCACTGACTGACGTGGTTTTTGCCAATGTACCCAAACTAGAGGCAACCTCCTCACTCCTGTTTCAGGTGAGCCATGCATAGAGTCGCAACTCCATTTTTAATCTGGAGGGTAAAATCCATGTGGTTTTGGCTTCTATCTGATTTTACTTATGCAGGATCTAGATCCATGTTCAACACATGTGCATAGTGGTGAATGGGGCTCCCCATGATAAACCTGACATTGCCAGCAAAGGATCTGGAAGACCCCACTTCAGCCAAGTGAAGCTGACAGGGCAGAGGCAGGAAGAGCTTGAGCAGGCACCGTGCCCAGGGTGCCTACCCTTTCCTCGGGTAGAGGTTAGTGCTTCAAGAAGCAAGAGACAAGAGTAAGAACTTGTGCCTGAAACCAGCCATGTTCTAAACATGACATACAGACAGAGCCAAGCAGCAGAGCGGTGCTGGCACCACAGTTGCTGTTATGTTGCTTTTGTGTATCAAGTACCAGAGAAAGCGGTTTACTTTGCAATTAACTTAGTAATATATAGCAACAGACACAGGGACTCTTTGTTTCTCTGTGCCATGCGCAGTTCCCTTTTACAGGCACTGAGGAAATCATCTGTCAGTAGCTACATCAGGCTGTACAGGACACTGTTCCCAGCTCTGTTTCAAAATTTACCATCTGCTTTCTTTTTCAGACACATCTAGCTCATAGTGGTAATGGGTCAGACTTCAGTGTGTCCTTCAAACAAGATCATAGTCCACAGACCAAGCAAATCCGTACCTCCCTTTGGAATCTAGCATACAACCAGTTAAAACCCCGTGAATGGAAAAAACTGGCTGTCTTCTGGAAGTTCACAGATGAACAAATTAGAGCTATTGAAGAACAGTGGACAGGTAACAAGATCTGAATGGCCAGATAGAATATATAGGCTAAAAAGGCAGTGTTGCTTTTTAAACTACGTGAGTATCACACAGAGAAGGCATACAAGCCATGTTCCTAGTTCCTGGGAAGCAGTGCTGTAGGACACTGCTCTCCCTGTTGGCCTGAGGGAATCTGCCTCTTTGGAGATCAAAACCAGAAGCCATGAGCATCACAGAAGGGTCTTGCAGGTCACGCTGCAAGTGAGGACCTCGGGAACCTCACTGACACAGAAAGATCTGTCCACACAGCTGCCGTGAAACAGGAGGTTCACGTTTCAGGCCTCTCAAGTGCTGGGAAAACAATACTTCTACAGCACATATTGTACTTGTTAGTACTATTCCAGGATATATGTCCACATCTTGCGGAAAAATGAAAGGAAAAATTAATTTTAAGATGTATTAGGGTTTTTTTTTAACAGTAGTGTTAGGATAAAATGAAAATACTTTAAAAAATTTTTGTAAGCTTCAGTCTTCACTTTTCTTCTAGGCAAGAAAGGAAATAAATGAGTGGGTTTAAAACTTCTTGGAACTCTTGAAGTGCAAAAGCACAAAATACACTGTTTCCAGCATACTGAACAAATACTTTGTGTATTGCATAGGGAAAAAAAGTTACAAGGAACATGGAAACAGAATGTTGCTCATCTGGTTACATAGTACCTTGCTGGCACATCAGAATCCTGTCAAATGTATCTATGAAGACCTGGTGGAAGCAGGATTTCAGCCTTTGGCTGGTAAGTTGATCCAGAGCACATTACAGGGTCCTCCGCTAGACTGCAAAGTGGTGCCGAGGTCCCTGCTGGCGCTGGAAAGGGCGGGGCTGGAGGACACTTTCTGGGACTGCCCTTCCTGAGGGGTGAGGCTGCTTGAGAAAAAGCATTTATGTGAGACTTGAGATTTCTAACGGAAGACAAAAATGTGCAAACTTCACTTCCCTCCTCTGCCCTGCACACGTGGTGAAATTGTAACTGGCCACCCTTCAGTTAGATTAGTCTGACCTTGTATGAAGCAGAGAACACCAAGTGTTTTCTCTTACTTTACAGAGAAGATCAGAGCTTCAATTAGCATTGGCATGGACTCCGGAAAATGTGCAATTTCATGAGTTCATCAATAAAACATGGCATATATGGTGGAATTACATGCCAGATGGAAAGTGTCTTCAAATAACATCTTTTTTTTTTTTTTT
>VZRZ01000462.1:108659-140475 GCA_013398175.1 Climacteris rufus
TTTTTTTTTTTAAACAAAACCTATTTTGAAGCTGTACAACTTTTTCCAACCTAGAATAACTTGCACTCCTGAAATGGTTACTTCTTTCTTAAATGCTTGCTTACAGCAATTTAAAACATTTAAGAGTGAATGGCTGACTGGTAACTTCTGACTATACTGCTAAGCAAGAGTCACCCCTTACAATTTTTACACCTAACCTAACATTGATAAAGTAATTCTGTATTGGAACTGCAAATCAAGCTATTTTGTGTTTGACATGAAACGTAAATATGATGTTTTCTATCTGAAAAAAATTAAATAAGTGAAAATCATGTGCATAAATCAATTAACACTTCCAGAAACAGGCTGGCACCTGGCTTCATTTAGGATTCAGGTTTTTATAAAGTCTTGCTAGGATCATGACAAATCTTTTTTCTGCAGCTTTTGATTTATGTAGTGAAGATACACAAAAATGTCATGTGTAAAACCCAAGTGTGGCTGACTGGAGAATTTTTTATGATGGCATAACACTGTAAACACACTCCAAAAAGAACATTTGATATTTAATACTTAACACATCTAGAAATTATTTACCTATTTCTTGTTCATATCTTGAATTAATGTTTGGTAGTGTCTTGAGGAACTTGTTTAAATGTTTTCTTATTATTGAATATATTTAATATCTGAAAAATTATGTAAATGTTTACCTTTGTGATCTTCTTTACAACATAGCAATAGTTTTATCATGTAATGGAAGAAATGAATTGCCTTTTCTGTTTGCTTATAGCTAGCAATATTTTGTGATGAATCCTACTGTTTGTACTAAAAAGGTGATCTGTATCTTAGTCTGAAGTTTTATGCCAAACTTGGGCTGTTGTGTGCAAGCTTTTCTGACTCAGCTGCAGAGCATCACCAGAATATCAAGAACAGACTGGTAAATCCTAAGGTTTTGGAATCAGGGATCTAAAGTACAAATTCGTGGAACCTTACAGTATTCATCAAGTTCTGCAACATTAGCTTGGAAAATGAAAATATTTAAGACTTTGATGGACTCAATATCTCACTGGGCCCAAGTTGCAGCCTGGGTGTGAAGGATACCACCCTGCTGTTTTTCAATTAAGTACACTGTTGTAGGATATAATTAAGATGCATGTCAACTACACTTGCTCACCTAAGCAACTAAAAGTATTTGTTATAAAAATAAATTTCATTTTCTGTTCAATGTTAGTATCACGGGGATTAAACTAAGAGATTCAGACAAAAATCACATTGTATCCTTTATTTAAAAGTGTGCAAAAGATTCCTTAAATAAAAAGAGTTTGTCTTAATCATAAAAGTTTGGAGGTAGAACAGTTCTTTTTTCCCCCTCTGGATATTTATTATAAAAACACTTTAACTTTAAATAACCCTTTTTTATAGAAAATAGTAAAAACATGATATGTACTTTAGGCCTTACTACATCAAATCTGGAAAGACTGGGAAGAGATACCTTGATTAAAACCCCTACCGGTGAGAAAAAGTCAGTCAGTCAACAATTTTATTGACTGAACACTGGTATAGGTTTGGCCCTGAAGCACTCGCCCAACTTGTCCTGCAGGTCCCACAGTGGTAGAACCAGAAGAGTGAAGCACAGTTCGAGGATATTTAGCAGCAGTGGCTTGTGATATGGTTTGCTGAAAAGTAATCAGATACATCAAAACACTTAGTGGTAACAAAAATTTTCACATTATAATAACTCTACGTGAGCTGTAGTTTATAAAGAAAGATTTGCAGTACAGCAAACTGACATACAGTTATCAGAAAAGAAAAAATAAATTGTAACAGAATGAGTGTTTTTTTCCTTTCCTATCTGTAATGCACATTTTAGAATATAAAGTGTCAAACTTCCAGTTAAGTAGGTACCTCGTGCTTTTATCCCCTCAATCTTATTTCAAGCTTGATTTGTTTCAGATTTTTACCATATTGTTCACAATTTTCCCCTGCAGTACTAATTTAATCACGCCAACTTTCCTTTTGAAAGCATTTGCTATGAGGCAGTCTCTAATAGGTCTCTGAAAGGAAAAGGTTTGCAATTTTATCTACAATTAATTTTCTGCCCAGAAAACTAGCCACCTTACTGTAATAAACAGTAGTCGTTCTGTTCTTAATCAAGGTAAACTCTCTTTCCTTTCAGATTACCTCAAGAGAAATACTTGGCTTACACTTAGGTTTTTATTTGCAGAAAGGGTATACAGAATGTATCTCTAGGACTGTCACATTTATGTTTTTAGAAGTCAGTTTTTGGTACAGTAGTTCACACACTTTCCTCGTCACACTAGTCACAAAATCTGAATCCAGAAATTGTTCTTAATGAGATAATTATCACACAGAATCTCTAACACCCTAAGAACATAAAATTTAAATATTAATTTCTGCTTAGGAGCCCAAATTCTTGAAAGCTTTGTGCAGCTTGCCACAGGGCTGAGTTATGGCAGGAAATGGGGGCCTTTTCTGCTTTTGGTACTGCCACACTGGTGAGGAGACTTAGCTTGGGAAGAGACATAGCTCGGACAGGGGACTCCAGCAGATCAAAGGGATATGCCAGACCATATGGCATGCTCAGTGTATAAAGTGGGGGAAGAAGTGGGAACATTTGGAGTGATGGAGTTTTGTCTTCCCAAGCATCCATTACACTTGATGGGGCCTGGCTCCCCTGGAAATGGCTGAACACCTGCCCATGGGAAGCACTGAATGAATTCCTTGGTTTGCTTGCCTTGTGTACATGGCTTTTGCTTTCCCTGTTAACCTGCCTTTCTCTCAGCCCATGAGTTTCTTCCCTTTTACCCTTCTGATTCTCTCCCCGATCTCTCTGGTGGGGGAGCGAGTGAGGGGCTGTGTGGGGCTTGGCAGCTGGCTGGGGTTAAATCACGACATCTCCTCAGCAGTGCCTTCTACACAGCCCAAAGACAGTAGGTGCAGCCTGCTATTTTCAACAGGCCTCAAGTCTGAGCTTTCTCTAAAGCCTCTTCACAATGTAATTTTTCTTCAAACTATTGCCAGATGTGTCGTAATAAAAATACTATAAGAAGCATAATCTCATTTACCTGAGTGACTGGATGATGTTTCTCAACAATGACTGAACTCATGGGTGGAGCAACTCCCATCACTGCTAAACTCCCAGAAGCTCTGGATTTTTGTCCCATATCTGCTCGGCCTGTGATTCGAGCAGTGATTGTTCTTCCTGCTTTCTGTTGTGCAGATGTTATTACTTTTGCCATGGGCTATAAATAAATTAAATATTTATTGGTAAAAACTTCTAAACATAATATTTACAATGCTCTAGTATTTCTGCTCTTTTTTTTTCTGCCAGATGCCTAATTGGAACATGTGATGTTGCAGGCAATCCAGTTATGGTACACAGGACTGAATTTGCGGCACCTGGCTGCAACCAGGCTTGCTGCAACCAGGCTTACTCCATCTTTTTCTACTCTGAAGTATGAGATAGCATTTCAAGCAAATGACTTCTGTTCTGAGGGAAGAAAGGCTAATTTAACAAAAATCAAGCAGCATGGATAGTTTAGCTTTGCTCGCTGACTGCATGCTTGAAAGTACTTCCGTCATTGTGGAAATCCTTTATAGCAATGACAAAGCAGTAATAAAAAAGCTTCCATGCATACAATAATGCATCTTTCTCTGACAAGTGATAGCAAACTGTGTCAGATGGGGAACAGAAAGGAGGGCAGTTTAGCAGTAAGCACAGAAACAGGAATGAGAGAGAAATTTCAAACAGCAGGATACCAAAACAAAGCATATTTTTTCCATAACGAAAGGGTATCAAGTCAAACAGTGATTGTTCCTGTTGCACTATACCTAAGTGTACATGCACTCTTTATTCTTCATTTTGTCACACTGTCCCACCTCCAAAAATAATTTATAATGGCTCCTAGCATCAATGGGTTTATGTAACATTAGTGAGCATTTGCAAGCTAAGGTCTTCACACAGTTATGGGAACTCTACAGCAGTGTCCTCAATTACATACCTGTGTGGCCCTGAGAAATGCAGAAATAACAATACCCAAACTAATGTTTGTTATGATTATGTCTTAAAAGAAGAAGAAAAGTTAATCTTAGCATGTTACCAGTTTTTGTGTTGATGTCACACCAGATCCTGATGCTGTGCTAGTGACAATTACTGGAGAATCAGAATCTAGCCTGGTCTGAGAAGTGCTTGCATGACTCAGGTGGCTAGAAAACTGTGAATAAAACCAGAATTTACAGGCAATGAGGATTACATTCTAGAAAATACAATTTTGCTCCTTAGATTCAGGTTTTTGACTATCCCAATTACCCTTTTAATTGTAATATCTTTGCAGATACTTTATTACTAGAATTGCTGTTTATTGTCTAATTTAAAATTACTTGTCTAAAAATTGTAGAAATGGTGTGAATAACATTTGTCACCATTAGAATGAAAAGAGAGAGGTATGCACATCATCTCTGTTCTAACCTATTCTCTAGCATGACACTGTTGTACAGTGGCAATGTTTTCAGGATGACTGCACAGCAGGTTCAAAACAACCAAGCTACTAGAGGATGATCTGGCTAAGTTGATATGACAGGACAATAAACTGAGTTCCCTCCATGTCTATATGTGCTACTCCCCTAACATAAAGCTTTAAGTCAAGCCAGCTTTTCATTTTTTCAGAGTATATTAAATTCTGGGTTTTTTTAAAAAAACCCTCTTAACAGCTTTTTTTCCAGAGAGAACCTTAGAGAGCAAATTTTGCTTATTGCAGTGACCTTGCATTTTCACTAAAATAAAAAAAAATAGCTTAATGAAAGTACAGCAAGTCATAGCAGTTGTGCCCCACTCACTTCATTTTCACAATGCAGTCTGAATACAACTAGAGGTTTCCTTTTACACTTGGACTCTCTTCAAAAAAGTCCCAAATGAGGAATTTCATTTTTGTTAGTAGCAAATACAGTTCTGTTCCAGCTACATGCTTACCATGTTTTCTAGCTGAAGAGCAGCTGCTGCTGGAGGTGGTGGTGAGGATGGATTATATTGTGAAGGAGGTGGCCTTCCCGCAACAGTGGCACCATTATCATTTCTCCTGCTTCCTATATCTATTATTAGACACACAAAGCAATGGGATCAGCACAGCAAACACTAGTTTGTCTAGCAAACACTAAGGGGGGGGAGGTGTGGGGGAAGATAAGTTAGACTAAAAATTTTAGTATTTCTTTGGGATTTCTGTATAATCTAATAAAAAGGGTCAGCCTGTTCTTTGGCGGGGGGACAGAGAGAGAGAGAGAGAGATAGAAACATTTCTGTATTTTACCCATCTTTTGAGATGCTTGGAAGTGTTTTTCAAGGGGCTTGTTGCATCCCAACATTTCCATTGCACATGTCACCTAACTGTAGTGCAAAGAACTGAGGTTCTTCCTACTGCTTGCCAAAACTAAAACCAGTGTGCAAGAGCTGTTTTTATCCTAAGAGCAAAAATCCCGTTTAGGTAGAGAACAAGAAAACACAGAAAGGTCATACAGGACTTCTGTGAGGGCACAAGATCCTTAAGGGGGCTTACTGACAGTAAAATAAAATGTTACTTTTACTTTCCTGATAACGTAACACAATTTCAAGGAGCCATAGCTCACGCACAGCAGTGTGTCATTCCCACATATAATTGCTGGACAGTGGCCTCATCCTGGCTGTAGGGCTGGGACAATCTAAAGGCACCCTACAGCTCTCATCTCCCCTCACCAGAGCAGGCTGGATAAGCCTAAGCTTGCACAAAATCCATCCAGGGTACTTTTATCTCACAATACAGACATCCTGGGGATGCCAGATCTGCAGACGTAATCCAGTATCTTTTCCAAGCAGGCCCAGCCCTTTCCCTTTAGAATACAAACTTTCTTAAAGGAAGGAGAGAGAGGTATTCTTATGTACTCTCGTCTTTCTGAATCAGCTGGTGATAGCAGGAGCTCTAGCACAACTGTGTTCATTCCAGGGACTAGAGTGACACCATGTGGTAGTTGTGTTTGTTTTTTTTTCTTTTTAATCTCTTTGAAATAAGCAGGAAAAATAAAAGGAAAGTGCTTCAAATCTGTGCAATACTCATAGATGTCAAGAATGAAAGAACGCCAGAACATGCACTTTGTACCTATCTATGTATGTCCACACATACTAAGCTTAAGCACAGACAGGCCCAATGCAGTTATAGACCAGTCAGATCTGTTCTATGTTACTGAAGAAAAACAGTGTTAGGGTTTTTATAAGCAAAAAGTCATTAATTCCTGTGACTTCAATGTTCCTTTAAATATATAAAGAGGTTAAAATAATCTTAATGCATTAAAAGTCAGTAAATCTGCCAGTTAACTTTTACATCATCAACACTGACACTAAATGTTACGGAGCCATTAAGGTTGTGATACTTTCACACTATTAGTAACTACAGCATAATGATATATGATATGTATGTTACCTGTATATTGTGTGTATATTAAATGTACATTATAACAACACAATAATAAATCTGTAAAGGGATGAAATTCTGTTTTATATCCAATGACAGTAGGTGGCACTGCAGTGTTCATATAAATTTATAATTGCTGACTGATTTTGGCACATGGAATTTTTGACGTCCACAGATTACAAGACTAGAACAAATCACAATGATCTGCTCTGATGTTTCAAGTTCTCTGATGTCCTGACCACTGTTCTACCTGATGAGGAATGCAGATCAATGGTTGTATAACCATATTAAATAATTATGTACTAACTTCATTAAAACCACCATCTGGCTTTAGCAAGAAAAAGATAATATGTCTGGGGCAGGGGAGAACATGGTACAAGAGGTGGTGGAAGATGATAGCCTGCTTGGGGCCAAGAACAACAGAGTCTGTGAGATGTTATGAAGCCTGATTAAAAAGCATAATGGTGGAAACATGAAAAAATTAGTTATGGGTACCCTAACATCCAGCACAGCAAAATCTTTAGGTGTTGTGCTGGTGTACAGCATTGGTTCCAGCTTCTTAGTAAAAATCAAGCAAAATCTTTGGTCCCTGAAACTCAGGGATTGGTCACAACTGTTCTAGAGCTCACTTTTCTTCATTTCCTGTCTACTTACCCTCATTTCTATAGGTCTACAGAAACAATGCTTTTCTGTTTCACACCACTCAGTTACCCTTCATTATTGGGGAGACCTGTTGTCTGTTGCATGTTTTTTGAAAACAATAAACAAACAAATAAAAGATAAAGTTTCGAGATATAATAGTTCTTAATTAGTAAAGCAGTGAAAAATAAAGTACTTGGGAAATGCCCTGTAATTTTATTCCCAAATTCAGTATTGTCAAGAAATCATTAATTCTTGACCTTCTACACATTGTGATCCCATGTTTTTACTAGCACACAACTACTACACTTAGCTAATGTCATATTAATTTCCTAAGCAACTGCACAAATACCACTTATGTTTAATAGGCTCAAACAGGTGCTCAGGTAAGTATCCTCTTACACATTCTTCAGGTTTTTATTTCCTCTTCCTATCTACATTTTTTGTTGAAGAATTTCTCTGAAGTAGTTCAGAAACCTCTGTGTAAGACTGTTAAATTTAGCAAGTGAAATTACTTGTCTAAGACAATTAACCACTGCTGTCAGTACAGCTGGTTGTTGAGCCACAGGTATAGCAGGCACTCCTGCCGGCACAGCTATTGTCTCTTTAATGTAGGTTGCTGCACCAGCATGATTATGTTCCCACTGCTACAGATTGTCTCATTCTGAGGGGGTGATTTCATCACATCAGTAAGCGTGTGCAGGTCTTTTCTGCGCAGCTGCACAGGTTTTAAGGGTATGCTGCTGATAAAAATAGACTGGTGTTTCCTGTTCTGGAACGGAATTACAACTAAATACAGAACCTGAGAGATTTGCTTGCCTTTTTTACATTCAAAAGCAAGATTAGGAAAGAAGAGAGAGCTGCCTGGGAAAAGCTAATTCACTGCACACTGAAAGTCCAGAGCACAAAGGAATTTTCAGGATTTCACGTTTACTGCCCCATAACCTGGTATTTTAAGAAGTTTGCCACCTTTGACTTCTTGTTCTGCCTTCAGCTGCAGGTTACCACTCTCACAGCAAAGTGGGATGAAGGGAATACATTCCTCCTACCAGCTAAAGCAGTATGAAGTTCAGCATCAGAGTACTTCTCAACATATTCAACAGGACATTTTAAAGCAATAAAAGTTTAATAAACTCCGTATTGCCACAAAAACTCAAATAAAAAACAAAGAAAAAAAGGAGAAAAGGAACTCCATTAAAAGAAATGAACAAAGAATCCCAAACCAATCCAGCAAAAATGCACACACATTACCAGACTAGAACTACTACTCATACTAACCAGGATCTGGCCTACTATCCTTGCCCTGAAACATGGTCATTGCTTCCAGATTCAAAGCACATACACCACGCATAAAGGCTTTCTTCATGGTGTCTTCATACTGATCTCTTTCACTGTGCAGCCTCAGGATCTCAGCTTTTGTCTGTTCCAAATTAGCAGTTAACTACAAAACAGAATGAGGAAACAGTTCTCTTGTACTTCTGAATGCAAACTACAAACACAGTCATCCATTAACTTCAAAAATAATTTACTATATTTACAAAGATAGAGATTTTCACTTCAAAATCTCTGCCTCACCAGAGATGAACAGCTCATTGTAGTTTCTTTGTACTACAGCACAATATTAGTACTAGAGCATACCAAGGACAAGAACTGAACTAAAAGGACGGTCAGATCCTATCTAAGCAGCTAAGTAGAAAGATATCTTGCAAAAGTTTGTCTTTTAGAAGTTAGGCACCTGGCACAACTTAGATTTCTGCAGAAACATGGGTTCATTCAACAGAAGAGCAAATGTTCTCAGACAGTTATTTAAGTATAGAGTGAATTTTCATTACCAACCTCTCTTCTCTGTATAAAACTAAAAATGCTGAGAAAAGAACAGACCCAGTTGCTACCTACAGGTTTTGGGCTGGTAAGACACATTTGATAAGACTATTCTTAAAATTCTAGGTTTAATTTCTTGTTGAAATACAAAGCTCTTGAAACTTGTACTTTAAAACTGATTACTTAGCATGCACCAATGCACAGGTTGACAATTTCACCTTAAACTCTGAAAATTCTTTAACAAGCTTAATTGGCAAGCTGAATAAAAAAAAAAAAACTTGATTTCAGCCTTTAACAGCTACTACAGAAGAAAAATTGTACTCATCACGATCGCTCATAATAATAACAACAGTCTTCTATTTCCATTGGCTTCTTCATTAAGAGCTCAAAATGCATAGCCCATATGAACAGGATGCTGTTACACGAAAAATGGCATTCCTATTGGAGGGCAAACAGAGATTTGCCTCATTTCAGGAAAGTCCAATTTATTTCATCTGTGCATGTAGATTGGCAACATTTTATATCAGAGGCAGAGAAAAAATGTCACATCTGAAACCATAACAGCTCTTAAGTCCACTCAGATCTTCATGTATACTTGGTAGTTCTGCCCTGCTGGAAAATACTTGTTTATTAGGTTTGCTGAGAAAGAGATGCTTTGGAGGGACAGGGATTGGAAGTGAAGGAGCAAAAGAAGGGGAAAAAAAATTGATTTTACCTCTGCAATTTTGGCTTCATACTCATTGGTGAGCTGAACACAGACATCTTCTGCTCTTAACTGACAGGCTCTTGCTACTTTATCCTTCCATTTTAGGTCACTAACAGAGCGCCATGCTGCCCACACTTTCTTCATCAAAGCTGTCCGGAATTGTCTATCTGCTATTCTATTTGCATATTCCTTAGGAAATGAATATAACCATATCATATGAAAGTTCTGGGTTGATAAAAAGTTAAATACTCCAGTGTGGAAGATTATTTTACAGCTTATTACATAGAGCACAGTAGGAACCCCTTAACAGAGTGACAGCAGTGAAGTGCTACACAAGCAGCATCAGCTGCTCATTGTTGCCTCTGCACACATGCCATGGCACATTACCATTCCCACCAGGAGAAACTGTATTTGTGAACTCCTAGGTTACACGAAACAGTGGTCTTACTCTTAGTTTAATGACATTCAAACAACAACCTCACATATATGGCGTAAACATGCATGTGTGAAGCCATTTACTGAATATGTGGCACATGTGGATTCATTGCAGGAATCACATGAAACCCGCACTCACAAAGATTGCAGATGGTTAGCACAAAATACTTATCTTTTAAATAAACTTAGACTTAACACTTGTTTAAAAACTACTTTAAAACAGTTCTACTATTCTACTCTATGTTACTATAGTCAGCAGACAATAGTTTGATTATTTTTCCCCTTCTAGAGAATATTCTGACAGCAACACTTGTTTTAGAACTGGTCTTTTCAAACTGTTATTTGACACTGTCAAATACATCAAAATAGAAACACCATGATTTCTTCAAACTGTAACAGAAACTGCAGCAGCTCTGACCCTTCTGAGTTCAGAGGTTTCATTTGCATTGGGTTTTTATTTTGTGCACATACCTCTTGCTTGGCTTTAACATGCTGAATCCGCCACAGCGTAAACTTTCTCATTAACTCTACTCTCTCCTTTTGCTTTTCTAATGCTTTGGTCAAGTTAGTAATTACCTGCAAAAATATTTGTTAACATTATTTCAAAAGCTGTGATCTCTGCAAGGTCAATTAGAATGTACTTTATACCTCAGTTATTTTTCACTTTTAAATCACTTGCCCTTAACAGATGCCTTCTACTGAAACTTCCCCTTACTCTAATCAAGTAGGAAACAATAATCAGAATTCAAATCAGAAGTAAAATTCCTGTGGGTTCAACACTTGGATTGTGGCACTTTCATTGTGTAGTTTTAAAAGAAGTTCAATTGAATTGTTATTTCTTACTACGTTTGCTGGTTTCTGAGCTACTTTCTCATAATTAAATGCTATTGTACCATAACATCAGAGGAATCTCTTATTTCAAAAAGAATTTTGAAAAATCAGGAACATTTATATTAGAAGTTTGTTTCACTTGTCTGAACAGAATAAACAAGCTAAGTGGTTGCTAAGAACTAGAAAAATATGCTTATGAATTGTTACTCTCTTTAGAAGTTCTCATATATACTAGATACTGTAAGATAAGATAAGATTGGCTTATAGCAACTAAAACATTTGAGAGGCAAGATGTCCTACTGGACAGAGACTGCAACTGGGGACTGTCACCACCAATCTCTAAATTTAATGAGTATACATAAACCGCTGAGGTTCCCTGAATAAAATTAAAAAATAGAAATTAAGCCTGGTATGATGCAAATTTGGTACACCAAATTTGAATATTTCTCTACATTTTTGCCTAACTTCCTGAGCTAGATTCTGCCATCAGCCACATACGAGCAACTCCAATGGTCAACAGTGCCACTGGGCACTTGGGACTTTTGGGAATAACGTAAAGTTATTTTAACTATTGCATAAAGATTGTTAAGAACAACATTTTATGATAATACATGCAAGCATATGTTAAAATTATATTGCCTATCTTACAAGTAATAATAATTGAACAGACATCAATGAAATGAATGATACCTAAAATAAAATTTGCGTTTAAATTAACAAAGTCATCTAGTAAATAGTACAAAACTCCTATTTTGCTTCAGAAATTGCTATAAACTGTTTCAATCAACCTTCAGAATGTTTAATGAACTATCACCATGCAAAAACTTAGTTTCTTTAAGGTGTTCAAAATATCAAAGTAAAACAAATAAAGATCAATTTGATACCTTTGAAGTAATTTAATGATGATCCATATATAGATTTTTACTAATGAGATCTTCATAATACTGTACATTAATCCTGTGAAAGCTAGTTTACTCTGCTTAAATATGCCTAGTTTTTTGCAGTTTCAGAACTGAACAGTCCCACTTACAAAAGCAATGATGAAATTATCTAAAATTAGAAGCAATTTTGCATAAATTATCAAACTAACAAGAAAAAAGCAAATTAAATTGATATATTAATTACTTTTGTTTAAACAGTGTCATATACTAACAAAAAAAAATTTTTAATGCTACATGCATGTTGATACATGCTAGAAGTTTTAGCCTAGGTCTGTTTTTGTTAATTAGCACATTTTTGCAAATAAAAAGCATTTGTGAGATTTACAATGTGAAACAAGAATCTACAATACTTGTAATGCTTGTGAGGACTTTGAGTTATGGCTGTGTCAGGATACAGCAGTTTTGATAGTTACAAAGTGACATACAGAGGCATGGAAGCGCTGTCACCTTCCACTTAGGTGGTAGCAATAGCAATTTTCTATTAAAATGACTTTTTTTCTTAGAAACAGAACTATAAAATTGGCTGAAGAAATAATTTCTTTGGTAGCAAAAAACAAATAGAGTTTTCAAGATACAATTGAGAATGATGGCACATTAAATATAACTGACACACAATGATATCCATCAGAATTAGATGTTTGAATGGTATGGGCTGAAATAACTATGCACATAGATACTAGTTACACTGTACAACACTAATCCTGCTCTTGTAATGTTATAACATTTATATTTGCTTGGTCTGTAGGATTAGTCTTTTCCAAATGGACACAGAGCATCATCTTCATTCATAATTTAATTCCTGCAAAGTATGTTTTTTGAAAAGGTAAATAGGAATTAGAAACCCAAACTCCATGAAGTGTTCTCAAGTACTAGGTTAAACATACAGGGCAGTAGTAAGAAGACACAATTATGGGATTGCAAAACTGCCAAGATTTTATATCCACTTTCACAATTCTAGTTAATGTTTAAGTTGTTTACATCACTGACAGCAGGAAAGTGTAAATCAGAGACTCCAAATCTCCAATCTTAAGAACATGTACAAATGCAGAATTCCTAAGAATCTTAAAATAGAGGCTCCTCAACACTTAGGAGACTGCTGCCCATTTAAAATTCAGGAAAACCAATCTAATAATTAAAAATTTAGAGGCTTTTAATGTGACTCACCTAAGCCTGTGTGATCTTCATGAAATAAATAAGAAACAAGAGTAGACCCTACATTTAAGAAGCAAACAATGCAAAGTATGCACATACAATGTGATAAGTTTTCACTGTTAGTATGGATAACCCTATTAGCAACAACGATTATTTTTTTTCCTATACAGTCTCAATGCATTATTTACATCTCTAGGTTACTTGCTTAGAAAAAAAAATTCAAAGAGATGGACCAAAAAAATTCAGTGTGCATATTTTTAAACTGAGAGGAATTACTAAAATATGAAACTGAGTTACTACCTCGTCTTTCCTGCTAATAGAGATTTCGTAAGTATGAAGTAACTCCTTCAGGTTTTCCATCTCATTCTGCAATTGTTTCACATGTGCAGCATGTTTCTCTTTCTCTTGTCTCATTTGAAGTTTGTGATGTTGAATCAAATTAAGTTTCCAATTTTTCAATTCAGTCAGAATATTTGTCTGAAAAATTAAAAGGATGACATAATGCAATTAGTTTAAATTAATCCCCTCCTCCCTATTATTTTAATCTTAAAACACTTAGCAATTAAGGACACACAAATATTTACAGTGACACCTTCATTACACAGGCTGTTTACAGCTATAAATATTACCAGACACAATGAATTATTGAATCATGATATCTGAACATCCCTAATGGAGATCGTTATTCCAAAGTTTATGAAACAAGATATTCTATGCTATATATGCTTATGTGCCATATGCAACAACAAAGAAAAACACCATTATCCCAGCAATCACACTGCAACTTTTCCTGCACTCACTTATTCTACAACACACTGATAACGATTAATGATTTTTAATGATTCCATACAATACAAATACCTTAAGACTCCCACTCCAGAGATCAAGTATGTTTTCTATTCGAGTGAGCTTTTCTTCTGGTGTAGTTAATTCAGTCACTATGGTTCCGTTGTCTTCTTTTGGACTATGTGTGGATCCTTGTGAAGAAGATGCTTCTGAAAGAGCAGGTTGTTCCATATTGGCCTGCTTCACTGGTATTGAGACTAAAAATGAAACAAGAGAATAAGGTCTGACACTCTGGAAAGGCTAACTGGTCCACATTCTGGATGGAAGTCAGAAGCCAGGCATTGACAAAACAGAAAAAAATATTTATAACATCAGACACGTCCTTTCCTCACATAAGAAAAAACACTCCAATTCAAATATGTTTCCAAGACACATGTATATTTAACCAACAATCCCATTGTAACATTAGTCAATTCAAAAGTACTGCTCCCTTATAATACAGTATCTGAATACAATTTAGTTTTACAGAGAATGATCACAGCTAGCACCAAAAATGCAGTCAGAATCAACGTCTCCAAGTAAAGACTTTTTGACAATTAACATCTCAGGTCAAAAAATCTACTAACTTTTGCCTTTTTCCTCAATGAGACTGTAAATGCCTGAGGTCTGTGGTGTTCCTTTATGAATTCATAAAGAACCTGTGAATACACTTCCATGTTAATATGTACCTTCATCCATTTTTCTTAAAGCTTTAAATTTTTTCATCTAATTAGAATTAATACAATTTGAGAAAGGAAGTACCTACTATGAATTCATGTAACGCCTTATACAATTAGTCCTCACTTTAAGGTGCTGTGGCCAGCTGTGACCACTGCAACAAAAGTTAATCCCTGCCCAAAAGCTAACATGCATATAATTGAGCTAAGAACGATATATTCAAGTAAACTTGGGAAATAAAAAATTGTTTTTTCAGTTGTTCCTTACAGAAAATTTGAGTTGACAACTGATTAAAAAATTTGGAAAAAAGAGGTATTAGCAGATTCCTGTTGATAACAACAAACAGGACAATTTCAAAAGAATACTCTCTTTTATTAATAAACTGAGAGAGGGAATCTCCAACATTTCAGTCTTCACTTCTGAAAACAAATACAGTCCATACAATTAGTTTCATAGTGGATGGGTCCTATTTTTTGGTTCAGCCTGAAAGAGATAAACTTACCTGTTTGTCACAAAACAGTAGCTTCAGTGGACACCAGAAATGTGTGTTTCTAATTTATTTCAGGCAGAGCCTGATGGTTGATACTTTTTTACAGTTATTGTCACTGTTAGGTCTCCTGTCCAAAGGAAATGAGAAGAGTTGTCTGGCTAATACTCCCTGCCACAAACCTACTACACTTGTGTTCCAAAACAAGAAGGAAATAAGGAAGAACCATAATCCAGAGGCAATTTCAGCTGCCTTTTGGTATTTCTTTCAAGGTAATACAAAACCACACATCATAAAATTAGAATAATCTTGAGCTAAAGAAGTCCCATATAATACACCATTTCTACAGCTAAATGTCCTACCCCATTACAGAAGCAAAAGTCCATAAACAGGTTATTCCCCATCACAGAGTATACTTAGGTCAGGCTTTACCTTTTTGTCATTGTTCCCCTTGCAAATGGCAGAAGTATTGCTTAAGTAGTGGCAGAATTTGAATACTCATTGCTTGTAATTTGAATACTTGTTGCTTGTCAAATCTCCAAAACATGTGACATGCCAGACAGATCATTCAGATTACTTAAAATGCATCTAATTTCTGTGATGAAGAATCTGGCCAGCATTTGACAATAAAATTATCTGGCACTGTTACAGACAATAAAATTATCTGGCATTGTTAAATATTGCCTGTTCTGTTCTTCACCCTTTGTTCCCATTCCCGCATGTGATTCTGTTCTTTTTTCAGTTGTGATGTGAAAGGCACTAAGTTTTTTTTTATTTTTAAACTTTTGCTACTTGGTTAGATTACAAAGATATCCAACTTACACAGCACAGTTTGCAAGGTACTTTCAAAGAAAAAAAAAACCAAACAGAACAAAATGTAACTAATAAAAACAGGATATTAAAATAGACTGACAACTGTCATAGTCTGAGAATCACAGTATTACCAGTTCATCACCCCTTCCCCTTAATTCTCTCTATCAACATTCTCCTAACACAGCTTTCATTTTTCTCATTTACTATGGAGTGTATCATATCTTCATTGAATCCACCTAGTGTATGTTACATATTTCTATCACCATTTTATGTAATTCATTTTGGCCTTCCAGCATTGCCATAATTTTCTAGTTGTACGCATATTACTTTAATTCTTATTTCTACTGCTCTCCTTCTGTCACCTCTATTCCTTCCATAGAATTGTATGATGTCATTCAGTTACAGTGGGGTAAGGTATCAAGGATATTGGAACCATTTGGATATGATAAGTATAGAAATGCACTTTATTAAATAATCTCCACATGCATTTACTGCAACAAATCTCTAGACAGAGCTAACGAAATTAGCTGTTTATCCAGATGTCTGTTATCCAAATACTGCTGCTGTTTTTTTTCTGTGTTGTTCTAGTATCTGACTTTTTCTGCTTTTATTAAATGAATAAGCTCTGACAGACTGTTCTCACACAAGACATGCTATTAGTGGCCCAAGCTGAGCACAGCCATTTGCTAAAATGTTCTAAGTAGTCTAATGGATCCATACTGAGGACTGGCAACCTGAAGAGAAGGAATTTTTCCACTGTTTGGGTATGAGTCATCCTTACACGTCTCTGCAAAAAATAATTTACTGCTCCAGCCTTAGTAATTTTCAAATTTAATCAACTAAACTGGTAATAAGATCAGGAAATTAAATTTTATGTTTCAAAGTTTAAAAGCATTTGGACATTGGACTGAATGGAATAGTACAGCAGCATATTTATTCTGATTGCTTTTCTTATTTGACTGGAAGCTTTTAGGGAAGATACTATGTATACTTAAATTTTCTGCAACAGGTAGAAATTACTAATCAGACTTCTACCATCACAATGGTAACATCCAGACCAAAGAGGACATAACCAGAACTTCATTTCAGAAGGTATCACATGCCATTTGAAACTCTGTTGGTCTCAATACCATCACATGGAGAAGGGGAAAAAATACTACAAACTCAAGGAGCTCTGCAGAAGAGCAAACTTTCAGATTTTAACTCTATGCTCAGCACAGACATGGTTTGGTTTACAGAATTATAGAACACTAACCCAATAATTTATGATTTTGTTATTTTAACATAATAACACCATTAGAGCCAAATGTCAAAATGCCTGATTTTTAGTACCAACATGTAAGCAATGTCAAAAGAATGGAGTTTAACAAAAAAATTAACTGTTCTTCAGAAACAACCTGGTAAACAATCCCACCTGATCAAGCATTCAATAACTTGAATTTAACAGTTTTCTCACTGTTCATTCAAAGTCATTATTACTATGATGAAATAAAAGAAGGTGTTCTGAGGCCATTAACACTGTGGCCATTAACACTGTGGCCAACACTACTTCAATACACAGTCATCATCAATTAGTACTAGTAGTTATATAGAAGAGTTCAAGATTTTGGACAGATCTTTTCCTAAAAGTTGAAACAACCTTATTACTAGATTGTTTCAAGCTTGGTCTCAAGGAGGTATGAGACATCTCCCTCCCAGACTGAGAGGATGTAGTGATATTTTGAACAGAAAACCCATATTTTGATGAAGTAGCAAAGCAAAGGAAGCTTGTTTATAGCATGTAAATGATAGAAGCAGGATGATTCTCTGTAACTATTCTTCTTGTCTATTCTATTTGCTGGGAAGTTTAGAAGCACCTTCTTTACCATTTTTAATCACTTTTTTACCATTTTGAAAATAACAGACAAATTGTATTTTGCAGGGTGCTGCCCGTTGCAAAGATAATAAACATCTTAATGGTTCTGTGTAATGAGCAACACAATTCTTTTAATGAGAGCTACAATGCAAAATTTTGATCAACATCAACATCAATTATAAGATTATTCCTTTCCCCTGTCCCACAACAATTAACTAGAGCTTGCAAATGGCTAAATATATTTGGTAACACTAGGCATATTAAAAAGATTCAAATATTTCAAAAGAAGTAATCAAGGGAATGGAATTTTGTCCTCTCACTTTTACAGCTATAGTAAGAAAGAAATACCTGATAGGCTACAAGTTTAGCCCCATGTAGTTGTTTGACATTGGGTAGATGTCAGGCACCCATCAAAGCTGCTCTCTCACTCACCTCCACCTCCAGCTGGACAGGGGAGAGAAAATATAACCCAGGGTTCATAGGTGTGATAAGGATTGGGAAAGATCACTCATTAAATGCCATCACAGGCAAAACACGCTCAACTTGGAGATATTAATTGAATTTATTACTAACAAAATCAGAGCTCAATAAGAAGTAAAATAAGACCTTAAAAACACCTTTCCCCCCATCCATCTCTCCTTCCCACTTCTGCCTCCTCCCCCAGTGGCACAGGGAGACAGGGAATTGGGGCTTACATTCTTTTTCCCACTGCTCAGCAAGAGTCCTTCCCCTGCTCCAATACTGGGTTCCTCCCATGGGAAACAGTTTTCCATGAACTTTTCCAATTTGAGTCCATCTGATAGGCATCAGTTCTCTGTGAACTGCTGCAATGTGGATCACTCTTTCACAGGGTGCAGTCTTGCAAGGTTAGGGTGGTCCAGCATGGGTACCCCACAGGGTCAGAAGTCCTACCAGGAAACCTGCTCCAGCGTGGGCTGTTCTCTCTTCATGGGTCTGCATGGGTCTTCCATGGGGTGTCAGACTCCTCTTAAGCATCTGCCTGCTCTGATGTGGGTCACCTCCACAGGCTGCAGGTGGCTCTCTGCTCCCCCACTGACCTCATGGGCTGAAGGGGCACTGCTGCCTCACCACGGTTGACACCATGGGCTGCAGGAGAACCTCAGTTCTGGTGCCTGGAGCACCTCCTGCCCCTCCTTCCCTGACGCTGGTGTCTGAATAAGTGTTCTTCTCCCACGTTCTCACTTCATTCTTCTGTGGCCGCAATTACAACTGTGCAAAACTTTTTTTCTTCCCCTTCTAAAATATGCTATCACAGAGGCATTGCCACCAATTCAAATTGGCTCAGCCTTGGTCAGTTGCATGTCCACCTTCTGGAGCTGCCAGGGATTGGTGCTGTTGGACATGGAAGAAGCTTCTGGCAGCTTCTTACAGAAGGCACCCCTGTAATCCTCCTGCTACTAAAGCTTGGCCATACAAACCCAATATACCCTAGAAAAAAAATATTAAAAACTAAGAGCATAACCCCTCTGAATTAAAGAGAGGCAGGAGACTGGTTAGCTGGCTAAGGTTTTCTCTTCAGACAAATATGATCAAAAATAGAGTATACAGTCATGAACCAAAAGAGCGCACAAGTCTAGAGCTTTGATTCTGATATTCTTTCTCATGAACAGCATTATTACACATCACAAAAATTCCCTTACTAAACAATATTCCACTCAAACTGGGAGACAAAACTCTAAACAGGGAGCACAGGAGACAATATCCAAACAAAAATTTGCTCCATAATATAATTCCACATATCAGGGTTTCAAATTTTCTACTGCCCTTTTAAGAACAACTTCTCAGGTTGAGAAACAGTTCCAGCAGCTGACATGAACTGCTCTACAAATCAAGAGTTTTGCAAGTGTACTTGAATGATGGCAATCGGCTAATGTGACTGATCAACAAAGGAAGAACATTCAGAGGAGATGCGCACTCTGCTCATGGAGCTCAGGAAAGAGTACAGGGAGTGACTACAGCTCTTGTAAAGAAAGCTGAAGTTATCTCAAACATGGGAAGCAGCTGTGGGTGGCCCTTGTTTTCCATAACAGGCTGTACCAGTTGAGTGGATTGACTGTGTAAGTGGCCTTAGTTAATCTTGAACTCTGAATGCATTTTCTGCTAGCCAGATGAGCATGGCTTGAGCCAACACAGTATAAAACCTAAGCACCCAGCAAAATGAACTTCCAACAGAGCAAGGGACTTGATCTGGCTTTAACCCACACAGACTTTTGCAGCAACTGGGAACATGATAGCTCATACAGAGACCAGCAACAGGAATCACAGCTGTACTGTGATGTAACTGTGTACTACAGATATTCTACTTATGCTGTGACTGTTCATATAAGTCTTGCTCCGACTTTGGCTAACACACAGCTCATGCCAAGGCCTGCTGTATCCCAGTGCCATGAGGTCAAGGCGAGAGCCATTGGTAAGCAGGACATGATGGACAGAAGGGCTAAAGATCATTATGCAGCTGTCATCACACACAACTTTCTGTCTCCTGCAGCCATAATCCATCCATACAGATTGTCTGGCAGTTGCTTCAGAATCTACAAACTTAGGGAAATAGTATTGACCAAACTTCCAAGCTGGAAGGTGTAAATATGTCACATGCTCCTCTAAACAGTAAAGATGAAGCCATCCACAAAGGTTGTAAAAGAGACGACAGACTTGTAGCTAAATATTTTTATAATGAAATAGAATGGTAAAGAACACAAGTTAAATTAAAGTTACATAAGAGTTAGTTTTTCCTGATTGTGCTTAACTCCCTAGAAAAGAAATAATGCAGGTGTGATTGTTTCCTATTTCTTCTGAAGCAAAATTAACAGCAAAGCAAAATTCTCAAAGTAAAATTCTCAATCAATCTAAATGCTAGTCACAGAAGCAAGCAAGACATAACCACAAATATCAACGTTAATAATGCATCACAAGACACTAAGTTTAGAGTCCTAAATACCAAGCAATAAAATAAAACTAGAATAGCAGGATCGAACTAAAAGAGGAAGAATAACACTCATGTAGAGACATGATTAGTCATTACACAAAGCCCTTTTAAGGTAATTCTGCCTTCCAAATAATCATTGTTGAAACATACATTTCTTTATCACAGCAGCACAGGCATGACCAAAACCAGCTGTGACCCATCAAATTTCAATTAAGTACACTGTAAGAAAGGGTACCCCTTTTTCTGCTATTACACCAACCACTTTAAACATCTGCACCACAAAACACAAAGAACTGTCAGGACATAATACTGTATTCAGAAAGCGGTGTTAGAGAAAGAATGCTTCAGGAAATATGCCTTCCTAAATTTCTTGTTGTGCAAAATGCAAATGTACTACAGAAGAACTACATGCATTTTTCAAACTGAAGATATCAAAAAAATTTAAGTCATAAAAGTGGTATCTTTCTTATAAGCTCAACCCATAGTGTTGGGCATACTACCTGGAGTCTTATGGTGACTGGCATCATCTGTTATCCCTGAAGATCTGTCAGCTAGTCTCTGTCCTGAGGCAAGTTCTGGCAGCTTTGAGACACACTGTTCAAACTTTGGAGTCACTACAGTATATCGAAACAGCTCTTCATATTCATCCTGTTGCAAAGTGGTGACAAATAATTATCTCAAAGGATAACACTACAATTATATCTTTAAAAATTAGGCATATTTGAGAAGAAGTGCAAATTATTTTCTATAATTTTGAGTGACTTTCTAAAAGGATTTCCCTTAAAGTTGCAAAAGTGAGCTATTTTCCTACTCTTTAGTGTTCACATTCCTTCTGATTACAACTAGATGCACTGCAATAGTTACACAAAGACTCTAACAGATGTCAGAATTGGATACTATACTAGGCATCTAAAACAAAAACAAGAACTGGAAAAAAACTCCAGTTCCAGATCATGTAATTCCCCAATATTATTTCTAATCGCTATTACTAGTGCTTCAAAACCACATATTTTTATAGCCCTGTCAAAGATACTACTGAACACAGTCACACTTCACATTCTGCAAAATTACAGTTTCTTTAGTGGAAGTTGTGAAGCCAATCATCAAAAGAGATTTGATTATTCGCTATTTTGTTTAGAGTAGATATAATTATTCTCACCTTATATTATCTATTTTAAAAATTATACAGGTATAGGGAATGTGTATATATAACTAATGTAGAAGATTTCTTATTAAATTATAAACCTATCTAACTGGTGTGTGACATTGTACTATGCACCAAAGTATTTTAATATTTATATTAATATTTTTTTAACTTTCCTAATAAAACAGATTTTCAGGATGGAAGTATTTAGTGCTCATTGTGAAACTGTAAACAATCTGTATTACAGGTTAAACATACAATCCAGTAATTAATTAAACAAGGTCCAGTAGCAGTTATATACTAAACCAAATCAAAGCTACTAATTAAAGCGTTGTAAAACAATGCCATTGGAAAATATTAAACCAGGCCACTAGCAGTTATTTTTTCTTCACTTAGCATTTTCATATTAGTTCTGTTCAGTATCCTAAGGAGGTCAAACCTCAGAAAACAAGTGTGAATTGAAAAATAATTTCCTCTTCAACCAGGGGAAAGTTAGAGTGAAAACAGTCAATGAAAAGTACCAATCACATGGTAATATGTTTTTGAAATCTAACAATTGAAAAGGATAATATTTCAAAACTTTCAGTGTAACTCTTGTATTTTTTGTGGGTTTCAACTAATTAGGGAATTAAAGAAGCTAGGTTTTGTACATTTTACCTGAATTCTAATTTCCATTTAAATGCCCATTTCCCATCTTCTAATCTGTCATGTTCAAATTAAAAGCCTAAATAAATGTATATGAGTCTATAGAATTACAAATACGTACTGCAGCTTTTCAATAAGCATCACGCTCCATGTAAAATGTATAGTTAGCCACAAATCAACAAGTTATCAATTTTTCCATAGCCACATCTTTCTAAATGAATACAGTAAAGATTTTATAGGATACCGGAAGAAGAAAACAGGTATCTTCAGATCTGTTATTCAATCAGAGACTACATGGAACCACACAAAGCTCCTTGCATCAAAATTTCAGCTGAGCAAAAAAGCCAAATTAGCCTTAACTAATCTAATCTAAATGAGTGTGCAGAAGACATTAGATCACACCTCTGTCTTCTTCAAAGAGATCACATAACGAAAGAGCAACTTAAAACTAATTCTTTCCCACTAACAAGTTAGTTCTCAGACTGAGCTGATTCAGCTGTTTCCATGATTATCTTAGTCAATTAAAAGGACATAGTAGGTTAGATGTCAGGTGCAACCTGGTGGCTCACTTGGAGTCACCCAATTTATTCACTAATACATGATCTGTCATAAGGATAATAAGGATATGCCTAGCATGCAAAACACAAGTATCAAGTTAAGGCAGGAAATTCCTTTCAAGTTCTAACACTTTTAATAAAACCCAGAGAATCAACTCTGTACAGGAATACGCACGCTTACGCGCCAACAGAAAGTGTCAATAGACACATTCAGTGACAAATCTGGAAATAAATGTTTATAAATTACAATATTACAACACTGTTGAAATGAAGTTGAAAGAAAAATATCAAAGAAAGCACAATAACCCAATTGCAACCAGAAACTTAGACAACACAAAAAATAATCCTGGAGACTGTAGTGGAAATATGTATGGAAACACTCAGTGATGAAGCGTATTACCTCAATCTTAAATACTCCATAACAAGTATGCTGCAACTGGAATGCAATATTGACCAATTAATTTAAAATAAAACCATGATAAAATAAAATTAACAATGTATCTTCGGTTTGCTACCTTGGTTCTGCTTTAAACAAAACTTTCAATCTGTTTTGTCAACTGCAAACAATTCTGTTTGTGTACAAAACTAGAGGAATATAGTTCTGTGACCTGAAGGTCAGCGCAGTTTTGACCATTTAATGCATACTTCCTTGGTTTTGTAGAAGTAAAAGTAATGATGCAATGAACAAATGGCACAAAAATATTCAGCTCTTTTTTGGTAATTTTTCCTTTTTCTTTTTTAAAATAAAAATATATACTGCAAAGGATTGCAGTCAAGAACAGACTGAATGGATAGTCTTGCACAATGCAGGTATAAGTCATGGAAACTCTCTAAGAGCCAGCGGATTCTCTTTGTAAGGAAAAGGTAATAATGTGGTTTCTATTTAAAAGCAACACCTTGTCAAAAAGGCCCAACCAAATAAAACAGAATCAACCTTTCAAAATTATCTAAAAGGAGTAGAGTACTTCCCTGTCAACATTCCTATTGATCAGCTGTGACCCCAGTGTTCTTCTTTTTCAACAGTAATAAACTCGTACAAGGGGTAGTTTTGGACTTTGGGTTTGTCTAGTTTGGAGAAGAGGAGGTTGAAAAGCCTCATTGCTCTCTACAGCTTCCTGAGCAAGGGAAGTGGGGAGGGAGATGCCCATCTCTTCTCCCTGGGGAGCCAGTGATAGAATGGTTCAAAACTCTGTCAGGGGAGGATCAGACTTGACATCAAGAAGCATTTCTATACTGAGAGCATGGTCAGACACTGGAATGGGCTTCCTACTGAGAATGGTTGATGCCCTGAGCCTGTCACTGTTTAAGAAGCATTTGGACATTCCTTTAATAACTTGCTTCAACTTTTGGTCAGCCAGTATATGGTCAGGCAGTTTGGCCAATGATCGTTGTAGGCCACTTCCAACTGGAACTATCCTATTCTTCTCTAGACATGTTCTCATTCACAAAACAGTCAGTCATTCATTAATGTAAATTTATCATTCTATACAAGGTGGCCTTAGAACCCCCTTGATAATTAACCAGATCACAACAGAAAATTCTGGTCCTTCAAAAATTGTAGCATGACGCTTTTATCTATCTTGTTCTCTGGCTACAAAAAGCATTGCAAACACAGATGCATTACTATTCCTAAACAAAGATTATGAAAACTTATGAGATATGAGCACAAATAGAGAAGCATATGAGCTGCATAACTGAATTGCCTCTAAAAAGGTAGCTTAAAATGTACAAGTCAATCCACATTATAAAAAAAAGAAATATGAAAACCCCTGAATTTAACAGTGCTTCTGCTATATATGTCCACTCCACCAGGTGACAAATGTGGAGATACATTTCTACAGGGAAACTAGCAAAACACGTTATTGTCAAAACTGTCCTGGTTTGGATTGTATCTTACCAAAAGAAAAAAAAAAAACCATGACCCACTATTTAGATAGGAATAACCAACTATTAAATGATGAAAATCTGCTGCTTTCAAAAGAATAGTACAAAGACTTTATCCAGTATTGTTGCATCCTTTCGAAAGAATGGTTAGCATGGTTCGAAAAGGAACTTCCTTCATTATTATAGTTCCAGGATATCCTGACCTATTTGACACAGAAAGTAAAATAAAAAGAACAACCCAAAACCCAATAATTTATTTTCTGCAATTAACTTGGCCACAATATTTCTCCAAGGGAAATAAATCCATTACAAAAATTCCAGTTCTTATAACATCATGTAGGAAGCCTAAAATATATTTACACTTCATCTCTCAATAATAATTGATTTCTGCCCTACTGTGTCAAATTCTGACTTCTTCATAAGACTTAACATAAATGAAGAATAACACAATAAAAGATGGTAACGAAACAACGTATTTTACCTGCAGCTAGCACTGACCAAGCTATTAAGTTTTAGATAAGGATTTTCACATAAACTTCTTGTGAAATGCACAAAAGGGAATCTAACTGAATATATTATAAAAACAGGTTTTTTTGAGTCTAATTTGTTTCTTTTCACTAACACTTATTATTTTCCTGTACATATAAAATTAAAAAAGAGATGCACATTTAGTTAGGTTTCCTTGTAATTATCCTTTGCCAAATAAAATGCCATGACAGTAAATCAGTTGATATTGCCTCGTTCCTACCTGAGGATCAGAAGAAACAGAACTGTCCTGAACACAGTCTTTTGGCAAAACTGGACTTGTGGCTTTCTCCTCATCTGATGACATTCTGCACAAAGTTAGTCTATAAAACAGTAGAAGTTGAGCTTAATACCTCAGTTTCAGTACATAAATATATAATCACTAATATTTTCCTCAGAAACTGAGATTCTGCTGTAACAACCAGATCAATGGCCATTCTGTGCACTAAACTGAATAGTCTCATTATATAATAGTAGGAAACTGCCTGATCCAAAACATACTCAAAATCATGGAAATACTTTCACTGACTTCCAAGAAAAGAAGGAAAGAGCCCAAAGCAACAATATCCGTTGTTGCAGTCACAGATACGCTCCTATGTCAATCCCTTATTCTTACCCACACTGTATTGTTTTAGAGTTTATCAGCTTGTTCCAGTATAAAATTTCTACAGAGCTACACAGGAATGCATAATCAACTGTGCTCACCCACTGAACAACCTCAACCACAGTCCAAGATGAGATGATGCACTGAACACTCCTGATCAATAACCTGAAGGTTAGTGGTCAACATCAGTCTTCTGCTACTTTTTTGACTTATGGGACCAGGATGATGAACAGATATGGAAGGACAAGTAATGCCTTAGGTTAAATTAATATCAATGATTCCAACAATTTCTAAACAAGACAGTGAGGCATTCTTTGAATGTTTGGGAAGCAGGCGATATTGAAAAATTGATAAGAAACTTGAAGACTTTGTGAAAGATATATGTATCTTTTCGTCTACTACAGTCTTGAATAGGTCCTTCAGTGAAGGACTGAAGCTCTTGTGATAAGATCTGACAGAATAAGGGGAAAAAGGAGTCTAAAGAATATGGAGGGAAGGGCAAGATGAAAGACATTACAAAGTGAGGGCAAACTGAGCAAAAAGCAAAGTGAATTTGTTAATGAATGAATGGCAGGGTGATATAGTTGCCTGATGCGTATGAAAGACAATCAGACACATCAAGCAGGGTGTTGTCAGGAGAGAAATCTGCACACCACCATAAATAACCAGAGGAACTGACTGCTTGCACAATGTAGTAAGCAACTTGGAATGAATATTTATTTTTAGAGAGACCTTTACAACTGTCAAATATTCTCAGTTGGTTTTAGTCAGACACATTTTCTGACAGAAATGTAGTTTTTAAATTGTTAGTTGTAGTGCCAGGTGAACTGGCAGGAATATCCTACTTAAATACAATCATTGTTTCTCAAAGTATCAAAAATGCCATATTCCTACATAGGAATACAGAGAGAAATTAATTATCCTTTTGCTCTTTGAGCTATTCTAGACACTGACTCTTTCTTCACCAGAAAAGCTCTCTCTGCCGCAGGTATTTTTACACCTTTCAGAATGACAAGCTCATTTCTGTGCTGATGATGGACGTTTTAAAAATGACAATTAAGACAATTTCAAATGCTGAGATTTCCCGTAGCCCAAGATTCAAAAGTTATGATTACCATCTCCCTCCCTCTTGTTGAGCCCTCATATATCAACCACATTTTAAAGTACAAAATATGAAGTCTAATGAAGGCTTACTACACACTTTTTATTGCTGTATACCTGTGAGTATATGACAGAAGAAATACTACCTTCCTCACCTCCTCTTTTTTCACTGCCTGTTGCTCTGATAATTTTCTTCTTTCCTCTCTCATACGAATTTTTCCTTATATATACCCTTGGTTTTAGTCTCTCTTCATAATGAAACAGTTTTATACTAGCACCCTACCTTCCTTCAGCTGATAAATTCTTTCAATATCAAAAAATATTTCAGTAATCTTAAAAAGTCAGCTTCAACTTCATATGCTTTCCCACACATACAGTTTCTTAAATTGTGGATCCTGACTACTCTAAAAGCCTTGGTTCTATTTAAAGTCATCTGTGCATTAGGGAGGATCACAAAGGACCAACTATCTAGCACTTAGAGGAATTAGATGTGTATTTGCAGCCAGAAGTTACCTTCCTTTCTCAGTACAAGAACTAAAGAATTGATTTTTCTGAGAAACAGGATGGCAAATAGAGTTCCATGTGAACACAGACCAGTACAAGGAAGTGGAAAAAAAGAGTTTTACTGAAAAATGTGTTCAGTAACTTAAGACCATGGTCCTGACTTCTGTTTTCAGACTTCTAAGATCCTGTCCCTGACACACGATGTATTAGATCTAATTCTGTACTTACCACTAAAAGTACTCTGTGGTCTTCCAAAACTCAAAAGGTTTCTTCATCATAAGAAATGCTACCTCTCCCCTCCAGACTACCTTTTTCTTAAAATCTGTTAACTGAAACCTACCTGTTTGACATTAACTTAGATAGATAGGAAGTCACTCACTGTCACCTCTAACTCAATATGTTTGCCTCCTCTCCCCATACCTTTTCTTTATCCCCATGGAGTAGCCCTCCACTATGATTGTCTATCTGGTCTCTACCTGACTGCCTGTACTGACTTGACTGCCACTTTAGATCCCACTAACTTCATGTTTGAGCCTATCCCACATTTCTACATTTTGCTAGTTCTTACTGTTTGTGTTGGTGCCTAGAGTCTAGCCCTGCATTTTGATTATTTCAACATTTCAGCGAAAATCCTAGTGAATCTAAAATTCTAGATATCTGTACAGAAAAACACATTGCATTTCTAGGATAAATTAAGATTAATACACTGCTTTTAAACCCATGTTTAGAGACATCATTGCCACCTCATGCTAGAATCATAGCATATCCTGAGCTGGAAAGGACTCACTGGGATGACCAAGTCCATGTCCTGGCCCTTCACAGGACACCCCCAAGAATCACACCATGTGACTGAGAGCACTGTCCAAAGACTTCCTGAACTCTGTCAGGGTTGGTGCTGTGACCACTTCCCAGGGGAGCCTGTTCCAGTGCCCAACCATGCTCTGGGCAAAGAAGCTTTTCCTAATTTCCTACCTAAACCTTCCCTGACACAGCTTCATGCCATTCCTTCAGCCCTGTCACCAATCACCACAAAGAAGAGATTGTGAGAGAGCTGTAGACTGCTACGAGTACCCTCTCAGTCTCCTCTATGCTGAGCACACCAAGTGACCCTAGCTGCGCCTCACACGGCTTCCCCTCAAGGCCCTTCACCATCCTCATGGTGGACACTCTGTAATAACTTAATGTCTTTCTTTTATTGTGGTACCCAAAACTGCCCCCAGTACTTGCAGTGAGGCCACCTCAGCGAAGAGCAGAGTGAGACAATCCCCGCCCTTGCTCGGTTGGCAATGCCGTGCCTGATGCACTCCCAGCATACCCCAGGTCGGCCCTTGTGGCTGCCAGAGCACTGATGATTCATGTTGAACTTGACATCAACCAGGACCACCAGGTCCCCTTCAACAGGGCTGCTCTCTAGGCTCTCGTTTCCCAGTTTGTCCATACATCCAGTGTTGCCCTGTCACAGGCGGCTTCTCTACCTTTGTGAAAATCAACAGCCCTGCCCAATTTAGTATTGTCAACAAACTCACTTAGTATCCCTTCCAGTCCTACATCCAAGTCAGTTATAGAGATGTTGAAAAGCCGTGCACCTAAGATGGAGCCCTGTGGAACTCCACTAGTGACCAGTCACCCCATTCACTGTAACCCTTTGTGCCCAACCCATGAGCCCGTTGCTCACCCATCACATGGTGTCTCTATCCAGCTGTGTGCTGGACATTTTGTCCAGAAGGGTACTGTGAGAGACAGTATCAACAGCTTTACTGAAATCCAAAAAGATCACATTAACTGGCTTCCCTTGATCAGCTAGGTGGGTTACCTTGTCATAAAAGGGAATTAAGTTTGTCAGGCAGGACCTTCCTCTCATGAACCCATGCTGGCTGTGACCAATGACCACATCAATGTTGAAGACCAAAGCAAAGAATTCATTAACATCTCTACCTTGTTTATGTCCCTGTTTGTGAGGTGACCATCCTCATCATGCAACAGGCTCATGTTATTTCTGGACTGCCTTTTACTACTGTCATGTTTTTAAAAAACTACTTGTTTTGTCCCCCACAATACTGGCCAGCTTCCACTCTAACTGAGCTCTGGCCAAATGAATTTTTTGTCTACAGCAGAGAGCTGCATCTCTGTATTCCTCCCGTGTAACTTAACTTTTTTTCACTGGGCATATACTTTCCTTTTTTGCCTTAGCTCCAGAAGAAGATCCCTGTTGAGACAAGCTGGCCTAAGAATAACTTGTCTGCTTTGATCCCAGTGAACAAGAACTAAGTCCCACAAAATACCGGATAAGTCTCTAAAAGAGAAACCAAGGGAGAGTAACACACTACCTCAAGGTCAACAAACTGATTTGCTAAGCTGCAAATCATTATTTGGTGAAAGACAAGTAAGTGAGAAGAACATGCTTATGGTTACCTGTTTTAGTCTTACGCAAGAATCTGTCAAAACATATGTCTGACTTCATTAAAGAAAGATTCCTGCTAACAGCAGTAGTTTCTTCCAAACCATAAGCATGCAACTGCAATGCTAAGACTGCCACTTCAACGAAACAGGACGCAACTATAAACTGACTCACCATGGCTGCTTTCCTCCTTAATTTTGAATTAATTAAGATGTGCTCAGGTTTTTGTAGTTTTGGCTTTCTTTTCAACTAAAGGTGATGCTTTCCAAATAATTTAATGTTTCCTGTGGATCAGAGGACTCAACACCTAGGCAAGAGAATCATGTAGTGGGTAAGGTTGGAATGGACCACAGTGGGTCATCTGGTCCAACCTCCCTGCTTAAGCAGGGTCATCCTAGAGCACAATGGCACAAGACTGCATCCAGATGGTTCTTGAGTATCTCCAATGAGGGAGACTCAACATCTCTGAGCAATCTGTTCCAGTGCATGGTCACTGCACAATAAAGAAGTTCTTCCTCATATTCAGGTGGAACTTCCTGTGCATCAGTTTCTGCCCATTGCCTCTTGCCTTACTGCTTGGCACTACTAGGAAGAGCCTGGCTCCACTGCTTTAGCACCCTCTCTTCAGATAAATATAGACATTAACAAGGTCCCCTCTCAGTTGTCTCTTCTTGAGGCTGAACAGGCCCAGCTCCCTCTGCCTTTCCTCATAAGAGAGATGCTCCAGTCCCCTTATAATTTTTGTAGCCTCTGATGGACCTGCTCCAGGAAATCCATGTCTCTCTTGTCCTGAGGAGCCCAGAACTGGACACAGCACTCCAGATGTGGCCTCACCAGGGCTGAGTAGAGTGGCAGGATCACCTCCCTCAACCTGCTGGCAATGGTCTTCCTAATGCCCCCCAGGATACCATCGGTTTTCTTTCCAGGACACTGCTGGCTCATGGACAGCTTGTTGTCCACCAGGACCCCCAGGTCCTTCTGAGCAGAGCTGCCCCCCAGCAGGTCAGCCCCAGCCTGTGCTGGTGCCTGGGGTTGTTCTTCCCCACGTGCATTTGCCTTTGCTGAATTTCAGATGCACACCTCTGCACACCTCTCCAACCTGTCAAAGTCCTTTTGAAGGGCTGCACAGCACTTTGGGGTGTCGGCCACTCCTCCCAGATTTGTGTCCTCAGTGAACTTGCTGAGGAGGCATCCTCATCCATGTCATGGATGAATAAATTAAACAGTAGTGGGCCCAGTATTGAACCTTGGGGGACACTGCCAGTGACAGAACTACACCACCTTCCAGTAGAGGCAGGACACATTCGCTCCCTTTAGCTGTACACCCTTGCAAAGCAGCTTTTAAGTCCTCACCACAGCACCTCCCCCAGCTGCTCCTGACGCCGGAACAGCCGACGCTGCTGCGACTGCGGCTGCCATGGCAGCCGGCGACAACAGGGACAATCCGCTGCGTGTCCCACAGACACCAGGGAGGCACAGGGGTTGTCAGGCAGCCGGGGACACAACAGATTATGAACAGAAGATTTTCCTTCTCTTTTCTTATACACGGCTTTCAAGGCAACCAGCCCAACCAGACGGGCGCAGGGGGTGCCCACTGGCACCCTCAGGAAGTCGGGGTGGGGATGCAGGGGCAGTGGGGCCCCGGGCAGGAGCAGGGGTGCTGTGGGAAGGACGCCGCGGCCCGCGGCCCGCGGCCCACCCCCTCCGCTCACCTGCGGGCTCCGGCCGCGCCGGCCGCCGGCACCGACGGTTTCAAACTGCCGGAACGGAAGAGGAGATAGGCTCCGGGGGCCTTTGCAAAGCATTCTGCGATTGGTCGGTTTGGCTGAGAAACAGCCAATCGAATTGCCAGGTCGGGGGCGTGGGCGCCCCTGGCCCCACCCACCACCG
>VZRZ01000464.1:0-35716 GCA_013398175.1 Climacteris rufus
TATACAGAAGTTCCTGTTCTAGTACTAAGGAATGACTAATGCTGTGGTTCTCACTAGACACAATTTTTCAAGAATTTCCACTTTTTGAAAGAGAACATGAACCACAGTCATTTGATGCCGCGGGTAGAAAGCGTGAGTAACGTGGAACCTTTTGCATCAGTCTCGTGTCCTGAAAGAAGCGACTTTGGCCTCATCCAGTCTCCGATCAGAGGCCAGCCGGGCATCAGAACTCCCGCAGAATCTAGGCTTAGTTCACGCACAGCAGTTTAATTTATGCAGGGAAGTAAAGAGACGAGAAAGGGTTCTTTTCCGCTTATTGCCAGCAGGATCTTATTGCTGGGTCATGCAGTGCGGTAAAAGACAAGTTAAAATGGAGGTCAGGGCGCGTTGTAGGATGGAGGTGAGGGGAGGGCAGTCGGGAGAGCCAATCACTGTGGAGGATTACAATGATTGACAGGGGCACTGGCCAGTGAGTCGGCTGTCCGCACCCGGCACAGGAACCAATGAGCTGTTCCCCTGGGCAGGGACAGCCCCTGGCGCTGTAGCCGGGGAGCCCCCCCTGATGAGCCGGGGCTGCGCCTTCCCAGCTGCATCGTGCGGGGGGGGAAAGGACCGGTCCCCGCAGCCCCGGCCTGGTTGTAAGCCACGCCCAGAGGCACCGCAACAGTTTGATACCAAAATTGACTTCCCAATAGATCTCGAGTCCTTATACAAACTAGACTAGCTGTGAGAAGTACTTACCAAGCAGACAAAAAGGCACTAAAACAAGGCAGATACTCTCTGACTTGAGGCTGACAAAGTTTACTGTCATAATTTTATTTTGGAGTATATCACTCCAGAATTGCTGAGTTTGAAAAGGACTTCCGAAATCATCTAATCTAGCCCCTCTATTCAAGTAGAATCACCTAGAGCAGGCTGTACGGGACCACATCCAGATGAATGTTGAGCATATCCGAGGAGGAGAATCCATCTCCTCCTTGGATAACCTGTGCCAGTCCTTGACTATCCTCACCAGCAAGAAAAAAATCCCCAAAACCGAACACCACCCCCTCACCCCACCAAACACAAACAAACGACAAAAAACATTAAGACTTTTCTTGTGTATTATTTGGTTTTCAGTGTGTAGCCATTGCCTTCTGTGCTGTCAGTGGGCACCATTGAGAAGTCAGGCTCCCTTGTCTTCATTCCCCACCATAAGACATTTATACACATTATAGAATCCTCCCCAAACTGAGCCCTCACTCCAGGATGAGCAGCACTAGTTCTCACAAGCTCAACTCTTACGCCGTTCACTTTACAGCCTCAATGATTTTCATATCCCTGTACTGGAGTCATTCCCACCTGTCAATGTCTCCCTTGTATTGGATAGCTCACACCTGGACTCAGCACTCCAGGTGTGGCTTCAGCAGGGCTGAGCCAATAGGAATGATCAATTCCTTCAACCTGCTGACAATGCTTTTCCTAATTTCAAATTACAAATTTTCCTGGTGTTTTCAAACTAGACTTAAAAGCAAGCACCTCTTTACATGGTCCACTTTTAATAAGAACAAAGAGTATCTACAGCCTTTCTTTGAAAATATTTATTTTTGTAGCATTGCTTTATTCTTACTGCTAAATCTTGAACAACATAACCACCTGCTAATGCTTCCTTTCCTCAAATCTCACTGCAAGGACACTGCATCTTAAATCAGTAAATAATTTTAATTCAAAACCTAAGATCAGGTGGGAAGTCATGCTGAGGCAATTGCAAAAAAGCTTTCAGATTGGCAGAACAGCAACATTTCAACAACAAAGAGGCAGTTCTCTCCTTTGGTGGCTAAGATTCAACATATGTTATACAAATTACTATTTCACAGAAACACTTCTCATAAAAAAACATATATGCATATGTAACACAGTATGTTATATATATTATATAATGCAAAATATAAAATACTTCTGAAATAAAGCAATTGCTCTTCAGTGCTTCCCTTTTTCCTATCACCAGCTACATTCCAGCACATTTGGGAAACAAACCATTAACCACCACTACATACTTCTTTGTACTTTCAAATTTTAGACAGGCTTATAAAACAAGTCATTAAACAATTCAAAACACTTTCTCACTTTCATTAGCTGAGAACACAATCCTGTTATTATAATGTGTAAGTCCACAAAAGAGTTGTGAATTTAATGTAACAGAGCAGCACTGCTATCAGATGAAATAGAACACTTCTCAAGTACTCCTCTTTTTCAGAATTTTATCCACATACCCATCAGTATCATAAAGTGATCTAGTTTGTGCATCAAATGAACTCCAAGCAGGATTAGCAAATTAGTAGGCAAATTGCCTACTAGTTTTTCTTTTTTGTTTGTTTTACAGAAGGAACTTACACAGAGAAAATAGCATGTGTTTGTTTGATAGTGGTAAGTCAGTTATTTTAGGAAGAAAGGAAAATTTATCCCATCCTCTCTGTTATTACCTCTCACCCCCAGGTTTGCATGCATCCAGATATGATGCAAATCTAGAAGCATGAAATGGAAAAGACATGGAAGGGGATGATGGGACTGAGCAGGACAGGGACTGTGCTTTTGTGTTTAAAACAAAAATATTCAAGCATTCTGAAAGGAAAAACATGCATCAACTTTATATAAAACAGTAGGCTCTTAGTTCTAGCTATTTCTCCCCTCCAGGAAAAGCAGTCTTTGAGTACTACATAAGCTTAAGATCTATTTCTCACAAAATACGTTTCTTCTGATGAACTCTGGCATTTATATTTCTTACATACATCCCTTCGAGAAATCAGATTATGTGGTCTGGATAACAAGTGTTATTGATAGTTCCTCTGTTTGTTTTCCCGGTTGGGTTTTATTCCCATGGAAATATTTATTTGGTAGGTTTCAGAATAGAAACTATGGCACTCTCAGAAACATTTGCTTGATCTATTAATTTTAGATCTTCACCTGAAAACTTAACATGAGGTTGTGATTTTGTAGTGTGGTTTTCTTGTTGGTTTTTGGTTTGAGGGGTTTTGTGTGTGTGGGTTTTGTTTGGTTTTCTAAATATTCAATACCATTATGAAAAATGAAATTTTGATGTCTTGTTTTCCAGAGAAGTTCCCAAGAGCTTAAGTTCTTAAAGAGGCAAGAAACTGCTCTGTCCAACTTTTGGGAGAAAAACACTGAGATCAAACACTTACATCAGCTACGGGGTTTACCAGAACATATTAAGAACTCCCACCAACCTAATGCTATAGACTGCTACACATAAATACATACCATACCATACCATTTTACAAGCCATAAGCAGTCTTTGTTAGGCATCATTGTCAAGTTGCTTTGCTCCAAAATAACATGAAGACATGTCATTCTTCTGTAGAAGACAACTACATATGTTTAATTAACACGCTACACACAACTACATCAAGTTTCTATCAACGCTCAAGCACAGGCCATAATCTCAGCATTAGACAGAGTTTTGTTAATTTTTCACCACCAGTTTTTGTCAAACATCCTCTTAGAAAATGCAAGTTTACAATTACTAGCAGCTCACTTCAGCCACAAGTTATTTTTACTAGTCACACTTCTAAACATCAGACCTCTAACATTCTGACATAGTTTGACTGATTAAACTGGCTTATTACCTTTCAAAGTTTGCTCATGTGAACACAACTTTGGAAGCAAAACTAAGTAGAAACTGTTACACAGAACAGAGGACAAGCTATTAAAAAATGGCTTCTCCAGGCATAGAATGTTTCAGAGACTAAACTGAACTGACTGTAAGAACCACTACATCTAAGTCACAGCCCATGATCCTTATTGTTATATCAGAAGTACTAAGCATAACCTTAATGAGAACAGAAATAGTTTTACCGTATCAGTCAGACACTAATCTGACCATCTTCTGACTTAAAAACTGTAGGTTCGCTCACATGCTTTTGTGCATTTGTTTCTTGCAAAATAAAGCTAGAACTGAACAAACAGCTTCTAAAAAGCAGCAAGGTACTTGCACGAACTCTTCATGTCAGACACATCACATGACAACAGCCTGACAGACACCATCAGATAGAAGTTTTTCAGTTCAGATGGGCCTAAAGTACACATCTTGTCTGGTCCAGAGAATTATCATCTCCTTTTCTGTCTCAACTCCTAAGAAAAAAGCCTAAAGGAAAAAAAGAAAAAAAACCAACCCAAACAACACAAAACCCCATCAAACAAAAACAACCTCCAATAAAAACAAACATCACTCCAACCCTCAACACACTAATTTTTCCCCAGGACACAGTAGCTAGACATGTCCATGACATGATGCATTCCCAAACACATCTCAGAGTTGAAAAAAAACGAACTAACAGAGTAATCTTTTACCAGACATTGGGAGAGGAAAAATTATCATTTTCCACTTTTTTGAAGAAGGTGACAGAACACTGATAAAACCTTGCAGATCTGTTCACCATTTATGAACACTAGATGCAGAAGGCACAGACAGCTGTGCACGTCAAAGGCAGTCTGTGGTATATTTCTGCAGTTATACACTGAATTTAGGGTCAACATCTTGGAAGACTAGTTCCATATCTAGCTCTTCACTATACAACAGGAGCTTATTAATGACCAAGTTTTAAGATATATCCCCAAATTCCTCAAGATTCACCTAATACTGCCTCACTTGGAGCACTGACCATTATGGTCTCTGCATATATATCTCTCTACAAGGTAAGATAAATAATTCTTCTGGCCAAATAATTGACATACTGACTTTTACTCTAAGGGTGAAAGTTTTTAAGTGGGTTTAGCAAGACAGTTGGCTTTGTTACAGAACCAAGAACCACAATGAAGAAGCAAAATTTACTGGTCTCCAATGACAGCTGGAAAACTAATTTGTTCCAGTTTTGAAAACTAGTTTTAATAGTTCAGTTATGACCTGCCAGAGACAAATATCTATACTGCACATATTATCCTGTAGCTGCCACAGAAACATAATAGTAAAGAGGTTTTAAGCATAATCAAAAAAACAAAAAAAAATTTCCAAGGTTCTGTCATACATTTAAACAATAGAGAAAATTTGTTCTGCTTCACCTCTTTTTCCATTAGGTTGCATTATTAGGTGGAATAACGGACAACATTTATTAAATCTACAACAACTAGAGAGTAATACCATCACATTTTTTACAAGTCTGAAAAGCTTGAATTATTTCTGACACTTTCAGGAGTTACACACAGGATTTCCTTTACCTGGATTTTAAACTGTCTAGTAATTCAATATGAAGGAACAACAGAAGTTAAAAAGCTGAGGAACTTCATTTTTTGTCCTCTCCAGTTCAGTGTTCCTATAAGCTGTGCCAAGCTAAGATTCTTTGGAATTTCAACATTTCAAAGAAAAAAACCCTGTCACATTCACTTATAAATTAAGTTCTGCTTTCCTAGAAAGCCAGACTTATGCAATCATGCTGGAAACAAAAACATAGGTATCTCATCTTGCCTTTCTCAAGTTGTTTCTATACTGTCTAACAAAGCAGTCCTAAGAAAGCAGAAAACAGTTACACTTGTGAGTGCACAGCACTGGAACACAAATTCAACACAGTTTTCAGAATGTCATTTCAGAATTACAGTGATACAAAGACAGAAGTTCATGACTTGGGTTCAACTGCATTATACAAACTCCTTCCTTAGAACAGGAAGCTGTGAAAGATGTCATATTGTATCTCATGCTCCATAAATCACATTTGGTTTTTCCTCTATTTTGAGAGTGTTAGACTCATTCTGTACTACAAATTGAACTCTTAAAGACCAGTGTCAGCTGAGATAGACACACAATGTTACATGCCTTCAGTTCAGTGCTGCAAGCATTTCAGAGAATGTCCTACATAGCAAAACCCAAACTCATTAAATCAGTTCTGTGTGTTACTCTACAGCATTCATTTCAACTGGCTGCAAACATTTGTTCCTTCTGTCTGGCTCTCCTCAATATTTACTCCAGCCTCCTTTTTTTCTTAATATTATCCAAAGGAGAATAAACTTTCCTAAAATATTCACTCCAGATGGCTCTATGCTTATAAAAGGCTGGCTTTATACACTGAAGCTAAGTAACCAAATTACTGACTAGTACTAGAAAGCTTCATAGCTAAAGCACCGATGGTCTTTATAAGTCATAAGATAAGGTAAAATTAATGCAGAAAAAAGATTACCCCTTTATTCTTTACTCCTTTTTTCTCTTAAAACACTTTCAGAGAGATATTTAAACTAATCAACACATTCTAACAGTGTCATAAACAAACAAGTTCAAATACATGGAAACACAAATTAAGTAAGTTTAGAACAAATGCAATGAGCATGTGTATATAGGTATTTATACAAAATAACCAAGAACTAAAGGCTGTAACGTTTTTTTTTCTAATTACTGCATCAGGAAATCAATGAAGATGAAATGACTCAAAGTAGACTGTCAGCTGACTCACTCAATATGTAGTAATAGGGAAAATCCTAGTATTGAGATGAAATATTCAGAACCATATTTTGATGAACATAATACGTTCCAAATATTACACCTCTTTCTTGAATATTTAATGCAACAATAACCCACACTAGGAGAACTGAAAACCAACACCAAAGTAGCAATAGATTAATGAAGCATTAGATATGTTCTGTCTATTAACAGATCACATCAGAACTTTCACATACCTTTCTCTAAAACATGCAATACTGCCAACTGTCAGAGACAGAACCAAGCACTAGTGAAACGACAGGACCAGCTCCAAGTGCCAGTTTGTTACCTTTTCATTGAAACAAGAGTATTAAGAAGAAGGAAATACTTGGAATACAATCCAAATTCTCTCTCTTTATAACTGGAGAAAAGACTGGGACAGCTTATGTGTGATTTAGTAAAAAATAACAATGCAACTTAAGTCATGCTTTTCCACCCAAGCAGACTTGAACATTTTGAATCACAGAACAATAAATACTATTATTACTGTCAGCAGAACATGTTAGTGGCCCGTTAAATACTCCCACACTACACACGGACAGGACACACCATTGAGAAACATTGTATAAACAAGCTTAACTAACATATCACAAAAAACCTGTACAACACTGTCAAACTACTTAAAAGGTTCCAACTCTCCCTCTCAGAAAAGCACATTTCTTTCAGTCCAAGGGCCAAAGGGTTTGTGCAGGCATGCTAGAAAATAGTCATTACCAGCAAAGAGGTCTTCTCTGTCACCATCCAGCATGATTTCTGCTGGCTTTGGACCATTAGAGTTTGTGCTGAGGTCTTCTGCAGGGAGACTTGCTGGCTCTGGAGATGAAGGACTTGACTGTTTTTAAAAAAAAAAGTGAAAGAATTAGAAGAGAACCAGTTGTCATGTGTCAGTATATAAGAATTATTGCAACATTTTTTCACTGAAAAGAAACAAAAATAGATGTACAGAAAGGAAACGCTGTCAGCTATTTCCATTCCCACTCCTAGCAGAGCAACAGTGAACAAAAGATGTGAGTTAGTCAACAGCTCTTTTAATTTCTTTGTTTGAGAGAAAAAAAAGTCAACAGTTTTTTCTGGTTTAACTAACATGAAACAAAAGCTGCTACAGAACTATCTAGAATAAGTTTACTAGTAATGCCAAATATAATTTGATTAAGTTCCTTCTGGAAAGGGTTGGATTTAAATCTGGATTTGTACATAGCCAAAAATCAACAAAGAAATCTCCAAGTGCTCTATGCCAGCTTTTCAGAGATTGAAAAGAATGCATTAATGCCATCCAAATAATTCAAGGCTGCTTGGAGCCCTAAGAAATTTTGATAGCTTTGCAACAGTATTACTGCCACAAAGAATCACACTCTACCGTGCATGGAAACCAAGCTTGCCAGAGATACAATTTTTTAATTCACTGAAGACTAGAACTTGCCCTGTTGAAGACACTCAGAAAAACTAAAGCAATATTGAAGATGGAGCACCAAATGAATAGCTTGCTTACAAAATAAATACACATGTAATTGAAGATCAGTGCTTCAGTTAGAAAAATCTTTCTTGAATAAGTATCAACTACATTTACTGCAGCAGTACTAGAAAATGTGCAAGATTCACTTCTCACAACTTCATCCAGGATAGCTAGCTAAGGAATTTTCAACAACAGCATATTTATTCACGGATGCATGCATGTATTCAAAAGATACTAGATATTTAAAGCTACACATCAACAGACTAGAAAATATTTTTTAAAAGACTGAAAAATACTGAAAAGTCATTGAAAAAGTCAGTCCAGATTGTATTTTCACATTCATAAATGTAGGAGAGGCCAGAGTTCTAACAGAGAGGCCTTCCTTATAATTTCCTTCTTCCCCCCACTTTATGTATTGGGCATGATGTTATATGGTCTGGAATATCCCCTTGCTCAGTTGAGGTCACCTGTCCCAGTTGTGTCTCCTCCCAACCTCCCATGCACCCCCAACTCCCTCACCAGTGGTGCAGTACAGAAAGCAGAAAAGGCTTTGGCTCTATGTAAGCCCTGCTCAGCAATAACAAAAACAACCATATATTATCAACCCTGTGTTCAGCACAAATCCAAAACACAGTCTCATGCTAGCCACTGTGAAGAAAATTAACTCTACCCCAGCCAAAATCAGCAGACCCAGATTACAGTTGCAACAAGGAACTGATGCATTCAACTGACAGAAGAGATCTTATCTCCTTCCCTTCGACAAAGCTGCCACTCTCTAAACAGCCCACATATAACATGGGGAAACCAAAAACAAACCAAACTGATGAAAAACAAAAGGAGCAGTCTCTCAAGCTCTTGGTTGGATTTTGCCTTAGAGCCTGCAAAGAACACCAAACAAGAAACACTTAGAAACTGTATGTAGATAGCAGAGTTTACGACCTTGTAAAGTAACCAATCCACTAATCACATGAAGACTTCTCACCTCATCCGAAATGACTGTCATAATTACCCCACAGGAAATAGAGTGCTCTAGGGTAATAAAGGCATATTGGTCCACTCTGTGAAGTACCATAAGGAGATACAACTCCTTAAGTTGTATTACAAGATTTGCAATTATTCAGATTAAATGAACCAGGCAATTTAAGAAAACCACAGCACTTGACATGCTTCAGTATTTTACAGCTGACAGTATATATATGCTACATGTAATAATCAAAAGTTTTAAGCAATTCCAGAACTCCAAAGTGGCATATTTCAGAAGAAATGGTTTGTCTCTCCAGCCAGTGCTGTGTACAGCTGCAAGTTCAAGATCTTGTACTCCAGCTAGAAGAGCAGAGCATGGAAATGCTTGATTTATCTGTGAGGTTCAAGAAGTTTAAAGTTTTATCAGCAAAAGCAGTTCTCCACGAAAACACCATAGATACTCTCATTCCAAACTAGTTTTGCTGTTACTCGACTTCGAACAGCACCCTATTTACACATTGATACACTGAAGGTTTAGGACACAGTGGGAGGCCCACACTGACACAGACGCAGAATGCACATAGGTTTGTGCTTGTCAAATCACTACCATAAAAAAACAGCTCTAATACAGCCAGCCACAGGGAACTAAAGCCTTTCTGAACCCTTGTTGCACATCAGCAGAGAGCTTTCTGCTTTATCACTTCATTGGGCTCTTGATTAATGAATGGTGGAAAAGAGCCCTTGGAGAATACTCACAACTTCAAACTATTCCCTCAGTCTATCTTCTCAGTTTTATCTGAGGTAGCTATTTAGGTTACTCATTGTTACTTTTGACTATACCTGGTTTCTAATCACAAAACAAAACTCTACCAGACATAAAATTAATCATGAACACTTACACCTGATCAACTCATGGCATAATATGAAACACTAAATATTCGCATGCCTAAAACAAGTTAAGAGGTCAATACAGTGCTATTTTCACTTCTAAGAAAGAAGCATATTCCTCTAGGAATGGCTATAAATACATGCCACCAAGTCTCTTTCTGTTACCAAGCTGGGAAAGATCCTGTCCAATGGCACTATTAAAAGAAAGCAAATGTTTTTGCAGTGGATACCAGGCTTCATAGCTGTAGTTAGTACAGCAGTAACACACAGCTTTCTCCAAATTTCATATGAGAATACTTGCAAAAGGTGAGGACTCAAACAGACCTTATGGGCACCTCAGAAAGCTGAAAAGCAAAGCTGACCAGAGGGATACCCCATTGTAACACCATCCTCAGTAAAGTTACGGGGAAGGAGTTCAGAGAGGATCTTTTGAATTACAGCATTTGTTTAACTAAGTCACCATTACACTTCTGTCTTTCTGGAGATGGCTGAACAGGCTAAACAGGCCTGCCCATGGAAAGGGTGAATAAATTCATTACAATACTTGAATATGCAACTTTTACTCTACCCATTAAATTCTCTTCATCTCTATCCTCCTCACTTTTACCCTTCCAATTCTTCTCTCTCATCCTGCCCGGAGGAAGTCACGAATGGCTGTGCAGGGCCCAGCTGCCAGATGGCAATAGCTTCAACAAACTACAGCTGAATAAGGTACCTACTGGTCTATTAATTTTTCTGTGGCTCCTCGGTACTTTAAAATAGCTGTGTTCTCAAACAAGATCAATTAAAGATGGGGTTAAATATCTTCAAAACAGTTGTGACTTCATAAGAAAAAGAATGTGTAGAAACTTCTTAAAATGATTCATGGTCTGAACACTTCATCATCTTGTTTATGAGTTTTGCAATGAAGTAGACCTTTTCCTCTTCAAAACAGACATAATCCACAGGGAACTACAAAAGCCCAGCAAGGCACAGCCCTGATGTATCAAAAACTACAGTAAATAACTTCTAATAATCTGATTATTTTGCACAGCCAGTGGGCCAGAAAGTGCTATTCAGCCTCCCAAAAAGCAAAAAAGCATCCCTGCATGCAAACAATCAACATATTAAGCTATTCCACTTACAGTCTTCTATGGATGCAAACTAAAAGACAGGACCCCAACTTAGCTTTTTTATCTCTACAAAGTACAGCTAAAACAGCTGATTAAAATGGCTGTTAAAGGAGTTAGCAGTCAGCGCAGCAAGTCTCTGTATTAGACCAGAAATTAAAGATGAAACTAACAAAAACTTCATGGTCCAGAGACAAACAGCATAGCTGTTTAGAAACTTTAAACTTGATGCCAAGGATTCACAAAATGTCACAAACACATCCATTTCCTCAACACATCCATTTTCCACCCGTGAAATTTTGGAATGAGTCCTGAGCTGGAAGTTCGGTGAGGCCTCCAAAACCAAGACACTCAATGTCCAGGTATGCAGGATAATCAGGATCCTCCCTCATTTTCCTGAAAACAAGTCTCTGTTAAGATGCCCATGGGCCCATTTCAATTTACTATGTCAATAACAAGCTCAATTTTCTGTTCTTTTATTGTTTATTACATTTGGAGGCAATAACCAAGTATTTTATATTTCTGACTCATGAATAAACAAGAACAAGATTTTGCATTTTCTGCCAGCTGAAATTATAGTTCTAGACATTTGGACATCCTCCCTTCTCTTAATAGTAGGGTACTCCCCCAAACTAGTCAAACTACTTGCATGAACCCCTCCTAGCCTCCTTCACTCAAAACACAGTAGGCCAACAAAAGCTGGCCGTAATAAGACTCTAGTTGTTCAGGTTAACCCAGCTCATTGTCTGAAATGGGGTCATGGTAGCTCACAAATCACAGCATAGACACAGAAAACAGACTCAACAGTAGGATGGTATCATTTCCAGCAGAAAGTAAGAGGACACAAGTAGTTACACTGGAATGAATTTCCACATGCTTCCGTTACAGCCTGGATTTAACATCAAGCAACAAGACACATATTTTCAGCAGAATTACACCAATTAATCTTGGATACAGACTTAGCTTTCTGCAAAGATATAGTACAGTGTTGAAGAACTTAGTATTTTCCTCTCAGTTACTCCAATGGGATCTTTACTGCTTCCTCAGTAATGGCCACTGCTAAACTGAATGGATATCTGGACTTCTGGACTAGCTATCTAGTGTTTTGCCTTATGTGCAAAACCCAAATGCATATTGTAGATCTTTGACATGAACTGATCAACTGGCAGTGAGATTATTACAGACCTCACCCTAAATGACAGTTCTTGATGGATTACCACATCTACTGCTTACTTACTGTTTTCAAGTTCTTCCATGTATTTTTCCATTAACAAAAAAAAAAAACAAACAACAGGAGTATGGGAATTTAAATACTGTTTGAATGACTAGGTGGCAGCCTAGGTACCTGTGTTCACATGGCACCTACTTCACAAAAGACAGACTGGCAATACAGAAATAAGTGAGAAGCTTAGAGAAAATAAAGTAAGAACTGGTGCAGCATATTAACATGGCAGGTCACAGAGACATAGACTGGCAGATGGAGAAGGAAGAAGGTAGAAATTACGAAAAGAGAGCAACAGTGAACACACCATTTTTTCACAAAAATCTAACATACGCTTTTTATATGTATGGCACCAAATTTGACCTTCGTACAGTTGCTTGTAGACCCTTCTAATGGGAGCAGAGGACAGACAGCCAAATAGCAATTTGTTGATTACAAACTTATAACAGGGAATAATTCTTCTCATAATGCACAGCTAACCTTCAGAACTTCTTGTCCTGCCAATCATAGACAGTCTTTTAAAAGAAACAAAACAATCCAAAAAACCCGCCTCAAACAAATAAACAAAACCCAAAACAAAACAATAGAACCCCCACCAAAATTCATACACTTGTAATTTCAGCAAGTGGTTAAGTCTACCTAGGCCTCAGGAAGACACTGAGCTACAAAAACCTGATAGCTAGGAAAGCACTGGAGATGAGTACGAGCACATATATATAAGAAACAGCAATATTATTCACACTGAATTCACCACTGACTACCACTGTAAATGCAATTTTGGCTTAAACCTTTTACATGACTGATCCTGACTATTCTCACTAATGAAAACTACTCTGGCAGCTAAAGTGAAACCTCCCAGTGACCATGAATTTAAGAAAGGCAGATGTCCAGACTCATAATACAGTTGGCACAATGAAAACAAAATAATCATTCTACTACTCTTAGGCACAGTGGATATCTGACAAGGAAATGAGCATCCCATCAGCTGAGACAAGTTGCTGCCAAACCTGGCTCCCTGTTCATAGGTGTCCTAAGTTCATGGAAAGGAAGAGTTCTAATTCTCTGCCACACAGCAAATTTTCAAGTCCTAGAATGTATTTCCACTGCACCCCAGAAATTCCAGGTGTTACAGCTCAGTGTGAACTTTCTAATATTTTATTTTTTATGATTGAGAGAGTTCAATTCAAGACATTAACTTTTTTAGTACATGTACAAAAAGGTTAAAACTCCATCTTCTTTTTCTTGACATCAGAGAATTCAACTTGAAATAAACAATATTCTCCATTCAAAGCCACTGAAGTCACTAACCCTCTCTGTATTTAAACACTACATATTTGTCATTCATAACAGACAGTGAATGTATATTTTGTGAAAAGAAACTTATCATGTGTTTTCTAAACACAGACTTTGTTAACAGGGAAGCTGTTTGAAAGACCTATCAGAAATCTTACAGCTTTCCCACGGCATAACCAAATTATTGGTAGAAAAGAAGCAGCACACATTTTGAGAACTGCAAAGAGAATGAAAGGAAGATAAAACAGATAAAAGCAAATGGATGGCTCTAAGATAAATCAGTTGGAAACCCTTTCAAAGTACCAAAGCTTTCATGTAAATTGGCTTTGAACTTCAGTGTCTCTTGCCACACTCTCACCTCTGGTATCAGCAAAAAAATACATGATTAACTACAAAAAACATGACACCATTCTGAAGTTACTAGAGAACTCCCACTACCATTTATAATCAGTTTCTTCGTGAATATTTACCAGACTGAAATAACACTCAAGACAAAAGTTTAACTAGGCCCACATCATGAGATAACCATTCTTCTCTGGACTATGGCACACTATGCAGTGAATCCAGCAATCTACACTCAAACTAGCAAGAAGTCCAAAGTCACTTTTCATGACCCTGTCCTTCCAAATCTGCAGGAAAATCACAAGATTAAGACACTACCCTAAATGCTGATGTAAAAAAAAAAAAGGCTTAACTGACACAGCTTTTAAAAGTGTCTCTTTCAGCAAAGAGCCTTCCCCTTTCTACTGACTCTCTTCCAAACAGTCTTCTACTAAGACTCTCTTCCAAACAAAGCAGCACAGTGGAATTATCAGTCAAAACAATTCATACAAAGCCCATTTCTTTGACAGTTTTTGCAGTTAGAGGAGTCTCAGTAACTTTTTTATCTCATTACAACTGTGATTTGGACAGTAAATCCATCTCTCTCCTGCAGCTTTAATTCTAGACCACATCAATAAAGACGCTGTTTATGTTACACTGCAGTCTTTCTCAGGGCACTGAACAAGATTCCAGTAATACACGCTGTGTCACACAGAGATGCACAGAAGTCTACTCATGCAATTCTTGCCAACTGCAGGTTCACATCATTTCTTATTCCTTCAGTGCATTTTTTTCACAGACCCTTTTTTTCTACCAATGCACAGATTATGCATCTATAAAAAGAAAGAAAAAAAAGGAAGTGGCTTGGGAGAAGGCAAGTGACTTTAAAACACATTTTAAAGCTTTTTTGTATACTGCGAGGTTTTTTGTTAAGGACAGGCACAGCCAGAGCAAAAACAAAGAAACACGCACCAATCCTATTACTGCAAAGGTCAGGGACAGAAAACTCTTCAGAAAAGAGGAACACAACAATTTTCTTTTAAATGGGCAACTGCATACGGGAAGAACAAAGTTCTTCCGAAAAATACTGGCAAAACACATGTGGAACGTGACCACAACAACTTGCCAAGAAAGGCTCCCACTAAAACGAATGAACACATAAGCACTTCTCATGTCTCCTCGTCCTTCTTTTCCACCAGGTCCCAGCAGCCACCGCAGCCCAGCACTGCGTCGGCTCCCCAGGAAGAAACCTCAGAGAAAAGTAAGGTTCTGCAAGTATTCGCAAACTGGAATGCGGTGAAGCCTCAGAAAAAGGCCAAACAGAATGGGTTGTTATTAACCAGCTAGAAGTCTAAGGCAGCGTCACACACATACACACAGAGCAGCGAAACTGGAAAAGGGAAAGGTGGGAATATTTATTACCCCGGCAGTGAAAGACGAAAGTAACAGCAGGGTAAGCGGCGGTATTGGGAGAAAAGAGTTTTGGGTTTCTTCCGGCAGCAGAAGCCCCCCGCCCGCCGTGAGGGAAGCACCGAGGAGCCGACACAGAGGCGAGCGGTGGGGCCGCGTCCCGAGACCGGGTCGGCAGGGGCTGCGGCGGGGGAGAGCCCCGGGCCAGGAGCGGGGGGGGCCCGGGCAGGAGCCAAGTGCCGGCGGCCTGACGAGGAGAGGGGACGGGGCGGGTGGGGAGGGGCCGGCGGGCGCCGGGCCGACCCCGGGTGCGGGGACTGCGGCGGCGAGCGAGCTCTCCTCACCTCCAGGGTGGACACGGTGCTGGTGAAGAGGTCCTCGCCGTCCTCCAGCTCCTCGAGGTCAGCGTCCTCTTCCCGCCCTTCCTCTTCCACAGCTGCTGCTCGAACGCTTCGCCAAACTTCTGCCATCCCCCCATCCCCCATCCACACCCTCAACCCCTTACTCTTCCCTAGTAAAGGGTCAGAATCTCCTCCCTAGCCCTTCGGACCATGCTCGTCCTGATGCAGCCCAGAATTCTCTTGGCGTCGGGGGCTGTGAGCGCCCATTCGCGCCTCATGTTAAGTTTTCCATCAGTCATCACCTCCAAGCCTTTCCGCAGGACTGCTGTCTATCAGCCCTCTGTTCAGCCTGTGGTTGTGTTTGGGATTGCCGTGAGCCAGGTATAGGATCTTGCACTTCGCTTTGTTGAACTTGGTGATGTTCACACCGTTCCATTTTTTAAGCCTGCCAAGGTCCACGTATATGTCATCCCTTCCCTCCAGTGTGCCGCCTGCCCCATACAGCCTGGTGTCGTCAGGGAACTTGCTGAGAGTCTTTCCATGCCACCGTCCTGTCACTGACAAAGGTGTTGAACAGTATCGGCCCCAGTACTGACCCTGAGGAACATCACTTGTCATCGGTCTCCATATTTATTTCCAGAAAGTTGTAAACATGTAAACAGAAATACATGTTATCTTGAAAACATGTAAGTGCCATGCATAATTTTATCCGTATTGCCTAAGCTCAAGACATCAGAAATTGTGGATAGCTTTCTCCTTAGAGATGTGGGCTGCTGAGTTAGGCGCGAATGTCCCTCGCCCCTGCTGACATGCCTCATGCCTCATGACATTTCATGCCTCAGTGCTTTGAGTGAGACTTGGTAGTCTCCCACTAAGAAGAGCTAAATTAGCGTTTCTGATTGCAAGTTTCTGATTGCAAGTAGCAAAGATGTTACCCAATAGAGGAGATTTATGAGCCAGAATTCCAAAACAAATGTGACAATATCTCTTCTTAGATGTATACAAGTCGATGGAAAAGGAACAGCTAAGCTTTCACCTTTTCTGCAACTCAGAAGTTGTCTACTACTATAGTAAAACATGTACATCTACAATATTACTGTTACTAGAAGCTGTAGTAACTTGTTTCTGTTTTCACAGATTGGATAGCGTTTTTAAGTTTCAGGGGAACAGGACTTTCTCCAGCATATCATTGTTTCCCTTTTCTGTACAAAACAAGATAGCAGTGCTTGATTGTGTAGGTTGTTTGCAGTGACTACGAGGTGAAATATTTACGTTTTTACTCTATACCTAAACTCAGCCCATTGCTTTCAGTATATATCTAATTAACATTTAGAAGTCTTTTAAGATTTAAAAGTTCTGAGTAAGAAACTGAAAAAATTCTATTCAAAATACACAAACATTTTCTATTCAGAAGTGTAGTTCTCTGGCATTACATTTTTGTGGATGGCACTGTAATTATTTTCTTATGGCCTTTCCACTTTCTTGTGGTATTACTGTTCTGCTATACTGTTCCTGATTTTTTTTCAAATAACAGGTATGTGCATTCTTTGAATTCTTTGACATTAGGATTGAATTACATCTCTAATAATTCAGTGTTCTTTGACATTATAGTCTAAGATATCTCAGCATAATTTTATTTGCTGTGATTAGAAATATTAGATGATGTGTATTTTTAAAAATGTATTTCTGGCAATTATACTAATCTAGCATACTACGTAGGTGTTTAATAGTTTTCCACCAGACTGACCAATTTTCTGACTTCATCGACATTCACACCCATATCTTTAACACTTATGTGGCTAGACTAAAAATCTGAAATACCTTGAAGTCTTGAATGTCTTACATCAACGGAGTCTGCTACGGAAGCAGAATAAAAAGAACAGCAAACAAGATGTCACCTGTGGGTTTGTTTATGGGTTTTGTTGTTTTTTTGGTTGCTTGGTTGGTTTTTGTCACTAAGAAAGGTATGTGAGAAGTTTAGCTTCTCTGATTAAACGTAGCATTGTAATTATAGTCAGGCTGTTGCAAATGCTACAACTTTTAGAAGTTTTTAGATAACTTTAGTCAGGTTTGTTTGCTGTTGCCCAGGGGAGGGGAATTGAAGTTTCTCTTTAAAAGATTCTGTTTCAGCTTGATGCCGAGGGATTTTTTGGTTTTTCTACTTTTCTATGAAAGAACTGCTGTAATTTTCCACTGTAGTTGTTGAGTAATTTGCATACAATAGGATCTTATGCCCCAGACATAATAGAACATCTTATCGCCTTAGTAACCCTGAGAAAGGAACATTCCATTGTCCTACGACAATTGAAATACAAAAGTTATAGAGAACAGTAATGATCCAATAGAAGTTTAACACATACAACCACCCCATTAACTTCGTTTGTAATTGGGAGATTTTTGTCAACTATGTTAATTTGCAAAATCTATGATAAGTACCAAAAAGACTGCTTTACGGGTATGCAGTGAGTTAGTAAGTTATTCTGTTAGTTAGAGTCATCTTGTCACATTTGACTTCCTTGGAGCCATTGATTGGCTCGGGGGACCCCTCCCCCCACCTCTGCATATTGTTCTTGGACGTCCATCGAATAAAGGTATTTGTTTTCCCCTTCCCTCTTAACTTGGTTCCAGCTTCCGTTTTTTTAGGCTGCTTTTAGGCATCAAGCTGATGACCTTAACATCTCAACAAACCAGGAGTAGCCCAAAAGATAACAACCATCAACAGAACATCAATGAACGTTGATGAACATCTACCCCAGACTCTGGCCCCTGGCATGGTTGGTGAAACCTGATCCGGAAAATACTGATAAGGGAATCAAGGAACTAAGATCTAATTAGCATCAGAGACTAAGAACTCCAGATCCAAAAGGAAACCAAATACTAAGAATTGAACATGGGACCAGTGAACACTGAACTAATATATTTGTGTGGGTTTTGGACTGTATAAAGTTTGGGAAAAATCTAGTAAAAGGTATGTGTGATGGAATGATTTTCCCTGCACAACCCGGGCAATGTGTAAATGAAATTATTTCTATGGCACATCCTGGCCAGAATAAAGTAATGCCTGAATTCTCTAACACTAAAAGATGCTGTCCGAGAGTTTTTGTTTTTCCGNGGTATGTGTGATGGAATGATTTTCCCTGCACAACAACAATGTGTAAATGAAATTATTTCTATGGCACATCCTGGCCAGAATAAAGTAATGCCTGAATTCTCTAACACTAAAAGATGCTGTCCGAGAGTTTTTGTTTTTCCGGCAGTTTCGGTGACAAGGCTAAAAAGATCTGTGGCCACAGAAATCTATTACAGGTGTTTCTTTTGTATCCGAGGTGCCAAAGAATAACACAAAGATAACTACAGGGCCTGGATTTTTAGCTGAGATTCAAGGTTGAAAAACTGGACTAGTGAATCTGTGTGGAAAAAGTAACCCAAATTAGAGAAAAGTAATCAAGGAAATAAATTGGAAAACTGTTAATGCTGCAGGAAAATTTAGGGTGACTGCAAAACCCAATCACATACAAGATTGTGATGTGTTACTGTCCTGGGTTGTAATGTGAGGTGTAAGCAAAGTATGTACTCTGTCACCATCTCCATCTCTTCTTGATGAACTGTTAACGATGGATCGTTCACAGTAGCTAAGTACACACCTGGTGGCCGTCGGGCTACAAGCTGAGAGGGGGCGAACCCTGTGAAGTGGGGTATTGTTTCATATCTCGACTATGATAACTTCCCACGAGAATATCCTATGATTTATAGGATTACATAATTTCTATTGTGAAACTCCCCACCCTGGGGGAGGTACCACTGAAATACCGCCGTATAAAATGGGATTTGAGGACTGTGAAAAAACACCACCACCACCAATGGACAATGTGCGGAGGACCGACATTCCCACAGGAGGTACCAGAGCTTTCTACAGGATCACTGCTTTGAACAATCACTTCAACAGGACTGCACGCACCACTGTCAGGTTGTACTCTGACTCTGTCAGTTTAAGCAATAGTTTCTATATTGTTGCATTTATTGTAACCTTTCTATTAAATGGTAACTGTGACCTAAAATCTCTCTCTCAAGATTTGTTTGGGATTCATTTCTCCCATTGGTTTATGTTCAAACAAACAGTTACTTAAAAAAAAACATAAACCAAACTCCAATTTAAAGCCAAACCTCATCCCTGACAGTGTGAATATTAACGTGTATATCAGTAAACAAATACAGAAGAGCTGCCAACTCTTACGTTACTAAGTCAAAATCTAAGACAGCAAAGAGGAAGTTACCCATGTATGCTAATGCAAACGGCAGCCACCTCTTCCTTTGCAGCCAATAAATCCACCTCTGTAATATTGTGGAGATGGGTATGAATTAAGCTGCAAAGTCAAGAACCTGAACAGTAGAAGCAGAAATACCAAAAATAAGTTTGTATGTGGAACTTGTGATGTGTGTTACATGCCATCAGATATGCCATCTGCCTGCATTAATTACTAGGTTCTATAGGAGTCCTCTTCCCAACGAGCATTTGCTACACAGTTACATTGTTTTTCTTAGTTTCCTAACAGGTCACTACTTCATTTATTGTACGCAGCCTCAAGTTTACTCTGAAGACAAAAGGATTTGTCTCCTCACAAGCATTTCTCTGAGATTTGTCACTGCCAAATTGAACTGTTTCACAGGTACTGATTAACTTTATCTTCGGAATATTATGCCCATTACACAGGAAGTGAGCAGCGATGGAAAAAAATTAAACTTAAAGTGTTTACTATTTTGGATGCCCTAATTGAGATTGCTTGGATTTTTTTTTTTTTTCCTAGAATACCTAACATTTCAACAGTTTTGTCACCTGGGCAGAAAGTTCCAATATTGCACTACTAGCCTTACCCCCACCCATTTTCAGAAGTGGGCTTTTGTTTCTTTCCTTCTCTATTCTGTCACTTCCTTTCCTTTTATGGGCCCTTGTCAGTTTCCATAGTTTCTTGGTTAGCCTTGGGGACCATTGAGAACCATTCAAAAATGGTAATTTCAGATTTTGGCCCATCAGCCAGTAGTTCCTCTGAGTTGATACATCTGCTGCATGAAAATGCCACTGTACCACTCCTGCTTCTGCCCTCAGCATCTGTGGGCTCTGTAAGCCTTTGCAGTCCAACACTTAAGAGGAGATATGGATATCAAAAATGTGAATCAAGGTTTACAATCAAATATATCAGATTTTCAGAGATTCTTACTTCACTGACTCTATTTTAGGCTTGCACTAGTGCAATAGCCACTGTAATATCATGTTATTTTAGTAATTGAAATGTAAATGAAACTGAAAGAAAATAATGACTCATGACTTAGATGTAGCTGTTTTGGAAGAGAGAGTGATAGTGAATTATGCAAGCTCAGGGTCAGACCGTGTGGTTTGCATCTATGGGAAGTCACAGGGGATTATGTAGTTCGTTTGCTGGAAAATGTTTTTCAAAACTTTTCTTCAACAACTCCAGTGATGAAGACCCCAAAACCTCAGAAGGCAAACTGTTTTAATGCTTTGCTCTCTAGAATGAGAAAAGAAGTTCCATCACTATCCTACCAGTTAAATATCCTTGTATAAAGTATGACTTTGCAGCAGCGTGACATTGTGTTTATTCAGCTTGTGACCATATTCAGGACTGATATTGGCCTCATTTTGTATCTGCAAAGTGATTTTGTCAGACTAGATAAAATCCCTCTTTCCCTATTGATTTCTTTCTTTCTTTTTACCAACATTTACTCCAGTTTGTTTTGAAGATTTTGTATTCTCTTGCTAAGCTACAGCTCTTTGGTATCACTTGCAAATACAGTATGCATTCTTCCCTTTCTATTACTGGTTAGAATATTGAATTATATAAGGACTATGGTAGACTGCTTCATTCATCTTTCATTCAGTTCATCCTTCCATAAGAATTACAGTCACTGAAAAATAGCTTTTGACTTTGTTTTCTAACTAATTTTGTAACTACTCCGTAATAGATTAATATACAATGTTTCATTAATTTTCCTATGAAACAATCATAAAAGAAAAATGTTCCAGAAATACTGAAGGAATATTTCCTCACTAAGAGATATTGCAAGAAAGTGGCTAACTAGAGTGGGGAACAACAACCACCAGAGTGCTTAAAATCAGAGGAAATACACTTTTGAGATTTTATTTTTCCCATTTATAAATTATTTTAAAAGGAATATTGTGCTATTTTGTAGTGACTGGACTTGCACACAGCAGTAAAGACTTGCAGTGAGTTAGCCTTCTTCAGAAAAATTAGAAAGCACAAATATTTATCAAATCTGTGCATTTGCTTCATGTGCCCACTCATCCAGTCAGACAAATAAACATTACCCTTCAGATCATGATGAATTCTGTAAAATACATGCCATCTTTCCATCTGAGTATTTAATTACATATCTTATATAAAAAAAAAAAACCTTTTTCTGTCACCTTTGTTTGCTGGTGAAGAAACCAGTTCTTTTATCTGTTAGATATTTCATTTGCCTTTGGAGTAGGGATGGGTCCTGCCCTCTAACAAATAATGAAATGGGAATTTCTGCTCCCTAGTTCAGTAATGGTCCAGTACACTACATATAGAGCTCGACTTGCATTACCTGGGTGTTTACCCTGTTACAATAGTAAGATAATGTAGAAGAGTTTCAAGATCACCAGCCCTTCTTATTGTAGGAGACTTTAACCTGCCAGATATCTGCTGGAAACTCAACACAGCAGAGAAGAGGCAGTCTAGGAGGTTCTTGGAGTGTATGGAGGAGAGCTTCCTGTCATAGCTGGTGAGCAAGCCTACCAGAGGTGAGGCTCTGCTAGACCTGCTGTTTACAGAGTAGGGCTGGTGGGAGATGTGTGGCTAAAAGGCCACCTGGAATACCATGACCATGAAATTAACTAGAGTCTTCAATATTTGGTGAAACAATGAGGGTCATCAACAAAACTTCCACACTGGACTACTGGAGGACAGACTTTGGCCTATTCAAGAGACTGATTCAGAGAGTACCTTGGGAAACAGCCCTTAGAAAAAAAGGATCCAGAAAGGACAGATGTTCTTCAAGAAAGGAATCTTGAAGGCACAGGAGCAGATTGTCCCTATGTGCTGAAAGATGAGCTGATGGGGAAGATGATCAGTCTGGATGGGCAAGGAGCTTATGAAGGAACTAAGGGGAAAAAAAAGAGGGTGTATCACCTTTGGAAAGAGGGGCAGGTAACTCTGAAAATGTTTGAGTATGTTGGTAAGACATGTAGAAAAAAAATTAGAGAGGCAAATACTTGATTAGAACTTAATCTGGCCACTTCTGTGAAGGACAATAAAAATATTCTTACAAATGCTTTAATGGTGAAAGGAGTGACAAAGGCAACCTCCATTCTTTATTGGATGTAGGAGGGAATTTAGTAACTAAAAATGAGGAAAAGGCAGAGTTACTTAATACCTTCTTTGCCTCAATTTTCAACAGGTAAGACAGGTTGTCCTCAGGCCAACTGGCCTCCTGAGCTGGTAAAAGTGGTCAGAGAGCAGAATAGCCCCCCCTATTATCCAGGAGGAAGTTGTTAATGTCCTGCTGGGCCACTTACATGCTCACAAGTATATGGGACCAGATGGGACCCATCCTAGGGTGATGAGGGAGCTGTCAGAAGAGCTCACCAAGACACTCTCCATCATTTATCATCAGTCCTGGCTAAGTGGGGAGGTCCCAGATGACTGGGAGGTAGCCAGAGTGACACCCATCCATAAGAAGGGCCAGAAGGAGAATCTGGGGAACTACAGGCCTGTCAGCCTGGCCTCAGTGTCCAGTAAGGTTATGGAACAGATCACCCTGAGTGCTATCACACGGCATCTAAAGGATGGCCAAGGGATCAGACTCAGCCACCATGGATTTAGGAGAGGCAGGTCCTGCCTGACCTACCTGATCTCCTTTCATGACCAGATGACCCACCTGGTGGATGAGGGGAAGGTTCTGGATGCTGTCTGTCTGGACTTCAGCAAAGCCTTTGACACCATCTCCTATGGCATTGTCCTGGAGAAGCTGGCAGCCCACAGCTTGGACAGGAGCACTCTTTGCTGAGTTAAGAACTGTCTGGATAACTGGGCCCAGAGAGTGGTGGGGAATGGTGCTGCATCCAGTTGGAGCTTAGTTACAAGTGGTGTCTCCCAGGGATCAGTGTTGGGCCCAGTCCTGTTTACCATCTTCGCTGATGATCTGGATGAGGGGATTAAGTCCACCATCAGCAAATTTGAAGATGACACCAAGCTGGCTGCAAGTGTTGATCTGCTGGAGGGTAGGAGGGCTCTGCAAAAGGATTTGGACAGGCTGGATAGATGGGTTGAATCCAACAATATGAGGTTTAACAAGTCCAAATTCCAGATCCTGCACTTTGGCCACAACAACCCCCTGCAGCACTACAGGCTGGGGACAGAGTGGTTGGACAGCAGCTGGGCAGAAAGGACCCGAGGATACTGATTGACAGCCAGATGAACATGAGCCAGCAGCATGCCTACATGGCCAAGAAGGCAAGTGACATCCTGGTCTGTATCAGGAATAGTGTGGCCAGCAGGACCAGGGAAGTGATTCTTCCCCTGTACTTGGCACTGATGAGGTTGCACCTTGAGTGCCATGTCCAGTGCTGGGCCCCTCAGTTTAGGAAGGATGTTGAGATGCTGGAGTGGGTCTGGAGAAGGACAACAAGGCTGGTGAGAGGTCTGGAACACAAGCCCTATGAAGAGTCGCTGAGGGAGCTGGGCTTGTTTAGCCTGGAGAAAAGAAGGCTCAGGGAAGACCTTAATGCTCTCTACAACTACTGAAAGGAGGGCGTAGTCAGGTGGGAGTTCGTCTCTTCTCCCAGGCAATGACTGACAGAACAAGAGGACACAGTCTTAAGCTGCACCAGCGGAAGTTTAGGCTGGACATTCGAAAAAATTATTTAGAGAAAGAGTGATTGGGCACTGGAATGGGCTGCCCAGGGATGTGGTGGTTTCACTGTCCCTGAAGGTGTTTAAAAGAAGACTGGATGCGGCACTTTGTGCCATGGTTTAGTTGATAAGGTGGTGTTAGGTCATAGGTTGGACTTGATGATCTCCAAGGTCTTTTCCAACCTAATTGATTCTGCGATTCTCTAATTTTTTTCCATCTTCATAAACACTAACAGCAGGTGAGAACTATGCAAGAAACACTGGTTACTGATCTGATATTCGTATGGTCCTCCACTGTTTATGCATTACAAGAGAGAGAATGTCTTCCAGCAAAGCTTTGATTTTAATTTCAAAGACCTAATCTTAGATAATCAGGCTGTTGCAACTTGATGAAAGATACAGCAGCCTCTGAGATATTCTGATTTGTTTTGGATTTCAGTCGCTTGGTCCCTGACAACTGTCTGTCTAATGTCGTAGGTTGTGTTCCAATACAGGAGTCACGCTGGAAACAAATATGAGGATGTTGTTAGCAGGTAGTAATCTGAGACATCCCTTGCCACGTAGAAGTGGTGTCTAAAAAGACCCAGAATAGATGGGTGGAGGTGGGACAATACTCGGAAAAAGCATCATATGCACTTGCCTGAAGCAAACCCTTCTTCAACCATCTGCTTTTGTCCACAAAGAAAAGCATAGTCTTAATCACATTTAAGGAAACTAAGGGTTCCTAAGAGCCAAGTAATTATTTCACAGCAAGTAATTATTCACAACAGGTTCTGAGTTGCAAGGGACCCACAAGGTTCATCAATTCCAACTCCTAAGTAAATGGCCTGTACGGGTATTGAACCCACAACCTTGGTGTTGTTAGCACTATGTTCTGACCACTTGAGCTAATCTGTCCATATGATAATTTCATTTGTTCAATTACAGCCCTGTAAAATGTTTGTGTCATGTAATTTCAAGCCTATGGCCCATGACTACGTCAATTTCCTATATTTCTATAAAGATATAGCTGTCTTAACTTGATTTCCTGCTTTCAGAAAATGTAACGATCCTATAAGGTGTGTACCTGGTCCCATGAATACTTGCAGCTTTAACTCATTTTATCAGGGATAAAGTTTTGCAAGACTTTTGATATCAAATCACTGAAGTCTACATACATTTTTTACTATTCTCTAACTTGCTAGGACTTTCTGTTGGAGGTAAGAACATTAGAAGCTATCAATCTATTAAAAAATTCGTATGCAATCTTAGCTGTTGTCCAAATTATATTTGTATCAACTAATTTCAGTGAATATCCTTTGACTCCTTTCTTAAAGCTATCTGTTTATATTAATGTTGTGAGTTGTTTTAATTCTTTCATTCAAAACTGGATGACACAAAAAAATAGAGAACAATGAGGAAAGGAGGCTGGACCTTCAGTACAGTGTCAGAGACAAATCAGTGCACTGTATCGGTTGGTGCTATCCCTGTGTGGCACATCAAATGTTACTGTTGGAAAATTCCTCCAGTTAGAGAAAAGGTTTCGTGTATAAGGGGCCTTGATCTATGCAATTTTTCTTGATCTTTGGAATTTTTCTTTAGTGGATTCCATGTTTCTTAAGCTGTGGATAATTTTATTTTCCTCAGATGGAAGACAGGGTCAGAGGTGATCCTCTTTTTCTGCAGCTAGTTTCTGCTACTACATTAGAAACTGCTCAGTGCCTCCTAACTCTTACTATCACTGCTTCACCAGTTATGAATGTAACATTGCCATTCAATTTCATCTAACTTGTCCAGGGAAAATATAATCTAGTGAGAAATTTAAGGTCAGAACCATAATGAAAACAATTTCAGGAAAAAAAAAAACAAGAAACCAAAACCAAAGCAACAATAACAAACAAACCAACAATTTGTTTCCGAGTGTCCATTTGTAGAAGAATTTAAAAAAAATCACCTGCTGAAAGCATGCACTTTGTAAAATTACTCCTGTAACCAGATCTACATCTCATTGTATGTCTAAGAGCCAGCGGTACAATCTCCATCTAGTGTAGGACTTACTAAGATGAGAGTTTGAAATAGTTTTTAGTTATCACTTGGTAGATGAAGAAAGTCTATATTGTCTTTCTCTTTCAAAGTGTTACAATTCGTGAGCTAATCTTAGTTTAGATTTGAGGAGGGAGTGGGGGAGAATGTGAATGAAGTGGAAGCTTTTTGCATATTTTTCTTTCTTTTATGGAGAATCACGGCAGAAGTCTAAGGGTAGAGAAGGTGGCAACATGGAAGAAAATGAATGTGACAGGCAGCAGAAACCAGTTCACCACTAGAAACCATGGGAGAAATATGTTGTTCTGCCAAGTCTGCAGTCAGTGGGAAGAAAGCTTATTTCCCTGCTTGCTTGGCACAAAGCAGAGGCTGTGATAATTGTATTCACCAGCCTACTCCTGTACTGTGGGATTGCAGAAATGGAGACCTTGATCTATCACAAGGTGACTGAGAGTTTTCAGTTGTTACCATAGGAACTAAAGCAAGTTTTACTGATCACAGTATTTTTCTAAAAGGTCTGCATTCTCAAAACATTGAACTATCGTGCTCATTAATTCACTCATTTATAAAATGTAAATATAAATGTAAATGTAAATGTAGTATATTTGTATTTATATTTATGGTATAATTATAATTATATATACATAAATATAATTTTAAAAGGGTAAGAATGACATTTCAACTAGTTCTTTGGATAGATAAGGAGCAATATTTGTTATGTTCTGGACACAATGTATTTTGTGTGTTCTCATGACTTTGAAGTCAATGCTAGGGAGTTGCCAAGAGGGTCTCCAAAGAGATTGTGGAAGGTCAGCTTTTTGGCTTCCAGCTGCTACTTCACTGCAATTACCCATGTACAAAACAAGGGAGGGTTGCATCTGCTCTTATATAGGTGTTTAGTGCTTTTGAACAGTTTGTCTCTCTCAGCTTGCTGAATGTGGTTGATTTTATGTAGTTCACCCAGATATTAAAGCAGAAAGTAGGAGAATGGAAATCTGCTCTTTGAAACTACTGTTGGAATTTTAAGAACTTGCATGTCCAACACTTTGTTCCAAAATCCTACACTTCCATTCCCTTAAGTTTTTCATATGAATTTTGGGTACAGTTTACACCTCATAAATTTAGCTGGCTAAACGGCAGCAATATAATGAAAGCAGTTGAGCTCAGTCTGGGCTGTGGAAGGAGACAATAAAAAAAACTAGGTGATTTCTCGGGCATCCTATCCCTCTTTAACTCTTACACTAGGATGGATTGAGTGATAAGTGCCTATTTCCTTTTCCAAGAGAGGATGATCATACTTAGGTAGATGTTTGACTTTAGAACAACCGTGGTTAGGTGAGAAAATCTCATTCACAAAATATATGCTCATATCTTAAATTATTATAAACTCTAAGTTCATGAGCCTTAATCTTAAATGTGGCTTTCTGGCTGATTATAGTGTTTATCAGAATAAAAATGAAAAAATGGCTGTAGAATTAACCCGAGTCAAAATATTATTAATAATCCTCAGTCCAAAATTAGCCTGAGAAAAAATTTCTTCGTTCCAGTCCAGACACACTGGTATATGTCTGTTGCTACTTTGAAAGAACCAGAGCCCTAAAATTAAAGAAAAAAACCACAGTCCAACTTAGGAATATCTCTCAGAATGTTTGCATTTATGTGGATTGTGAGAGCTAGGCACCAGAAAAAATTGCTTCTAATGTCTTCAGCCATTTTTTTCAGAGTATAGCGTCCAATGCACAGAGATTTATTTTTTCCACTTCGTGAACAAAGAAGATCAAGGCATGTCAAAGCAATTTTTCATTGAAAATTGGACAGTGGATATGCATGAACCAGAATTTGCTTTATTTCAAAGTTTGACTGCCCAAATTCATCTGTAATTTACATAATTTACAATTTTGTTGTAAACCAGCTTGGGGCATCTGTCTGCATTATAGCCAGACCAGGCAAAAGATAAGTAGGAAAAATGAAAAACTTCCAGTATAATTGATTTCCACCAAATAGCACTGTCTCTGGCTGTTATAACAATTAGTTTATCAATTTATTGTTGATTACTGTTGTCTAAACAAGAAACAGGAAAGCTTGCAAACATCCACTGAACAGCAATGCAAAAGAGTCTGCCACTGTTGCCACTAGAGCTGATAGAGTATTTCATATATGTATATATATATTTGCTTTTCTTTAAGATATTTTCAGATACGTTAAACAAAAATCTGGTTTTGCAATAAAATTGTCCTCTGACAAATTTTATTTCACTATGCTCTAGCTAATTTTATCCTCTGGAGGCATACATTTGGGCTTTGAAAAATCCTTCAAGATTGTGCTTCAAATGATAAAAGATGCTGAAGATAGAGTAAGAAAAAAAAAGATTAATCTCTCAAGAGTGTTGAGAAATCAATCAACATAGTGTCTAAATAAGTTAACAAACACATTTTCAAATTTCTTCATAAGAAAACAGCTTCAAGAACTCAGTGAAGTCCTTAGAAGAGAATGCAGTCATAAGATAATGAGAAATCCATTGATAAAGAGATGGGAACTTCAGTAAAAAGTCATTGAAATTAAATTGATATCTAAGAAGGGATTTTTTAAATGTTTGACCTGCATAAACTACAAGTTTAGCCACAGAAAAGTGCATGTGGCTTTCTAATCATCTATTATCTATTTTGTCTTGTATCCTACAATATATTTTATTTGCTTTTTTAAATCTAGTGTTGCATATATCAAAAAACAGGACATCAAGTGTCTGATTTCAATAATATAGGTTATATACGATTATGTCAGTGAGCTAATTAATGAAATGACTGAATCTGTTTAGGAATAATTTTTATATAAACTGAAAGCGATACTAATAAAATTCAGCATGAATAGTCCAGAGTAGCACATAGTAGGATTGTTTTAACTTCACCTAACCAGTCCACCTTAAAAAACCTGGCATCACCATAAGGAAGCTCATTCTGTCCTAGGTATATTTCCCCTTTCAAATAAAGACAGATGATAAAGAGCTTTTCTTACCTATTTTTAAGCACTATATTGAATTTTTTGTAATGTAAGCATCCTCATTTTTATGTTCCCCATTTAGATGACAGGAGATACACACCTTCAAAGAGGAATTCCAATTTACTCTAGATCACTGCCATTATCTCTTGTTTCTCTTGCTATTGACCATACAGGAGAATCATAGAAAGTCTTACCTTACCGTTGGTCCTTACCTTGGGTACCTGAGGTAGATGTCTGCTTTGGCACAAGCTATGTTTTAGATTTTTTACCTTCAATTTTCAATTTTTTACAAAATATGCATATCCACATAGAAAAAGCCACTATATAACAATACACAGAGACCAAAGAGGTGTGGGGGTAAATACATATCACTGTATGTATGTAAAGCACCTATATATAGTGTACAGTCTACATTTGTGCTGTGTAGAGACTATATATATTCTCATTTGAGTATACATATACACTCTCTAAATATATTCATTCTTTAAATATGTATATATACTCTTCTGGTATAAAAAATATAATTATGTCTATCAGTGTATATCTATCTATCAGTGTGTATATTTGACCTGTATAAATACCAGTCAAAAGATAAACAAATATATATATTTGAGTAAAATATAAATATTTAGCAAAACCAAAAAATGTTTGTCCCGGAGATCACTAAGTTCGCTTCCTGTGATTACTAGTGTACAGACACAATATAATATAAAGATAGTGGACTGACATCTCAGTTTCTTTTTTTTTGTTAGCAGTTCTACACATTAAAATGGAAGAAGGAAGAGCAGCCTCCCACTTCCTGCCTGATTCTAGAAATATAGATCACAAACAGCTGATATGCTGATTTATCCAGAACAACAAACACAACCAGTCCATGGAATTAATTGTATCAATATATTTGAGCTCCTTGAAGTATTTCAAATACTTTTTTTCAAGAAACGTACCTGCCCTCCTCTTCATAAACCAACCCAGTTTTCACAAAATGTGTGCTGTTTTGAAGCCTTTTTTTTTCAAAAGATGCTGAGATCTTTGGTGTTACAAAACTGTTTTCCCACCTGCTCACCTGGGAGCTGTTGCTGGCCATTCGCCTCAGTGGACTTGCCTGCTGTGCCAGTGGGAGTGAGTGTTGGAAGCCACTGGATGAATAGTCAAACCAATAAGATCAACATGTTGGGAATCACCTGGTGGCAATGAGCAGTTTGACACATGGGTTGAGAGCAGGACCTCAACCTGCAAATGTGTCACCTGGATCAGCCCAAATCTTGCCCAGTTCCCTCTGTGTTAGCAGGATGCAATTGTGCTCTGTTTTTTGTTGGCCTGTTCTACGGGGGGTTATTGCTGGCTGAATCAGCCAGCTGAGATGCACCGTGAGAAATGATTTTGCCAGTCGAGGAAGGATCCAGCTGTGTTTGCATTCTGAAAGGCCTGGATGATTTTCCGGTGGTGTGAAAACAACTCACGCTTGTACTTGGTGACAGAGATACAAGACTAAAAGTGTCTAAAAGTACTTATGGCAAATAAGTAATGAGTAGCACATGGAAGTAGAAGCAAAGAAAATATGATGGTCTTGGAACAATAGTTAAGAAACAAGATTCATATTTAGAGAATATTTATTATGTCATACCTAACGATTGACCTATTGTTCAGTTGCAGTAACTTTTGAACTTTAAAAAACAAATAAACCTGGTTCAATACTAAAATCTGGATCTAGACATAGTAGTTGAAACCTTCAGTATATACATATTCATAGGGTGTAGTGTCACCCACAGTAAAACCAACGTAAATATTTATAAGGTTAATTAGTCTTCCAATTTTAAAATATAAATTATATAAAAATTATAAAATATAAATATGGACATTTGGAAGATTTACCCTGTATTCATTTAATTATGTGAGAGAATGATATTTTTAATGGTTGGGATAAGGCCATGGTTTTGCTTGTTGTGTCTGGTCCTCTGATCCTACTTTTGGCTAAATTTTGTCAGCAGCATAATTAGAAAGGCAATATATACAAGTCTGATGTTCACAGACACTCAGTGACACTGGTTTCATATTTTAAGTTATCTAAAAGTTTAACTCACATACCCAAGATCCTCCAGGTACCTTTTTTTTTAGTGAGATGAAAAGGTTTGGACGCACACACCTGTGTGGATGGAGCTTTAGTTGTTTGACATCTACCTAAACACTCCAGAGACTTCATGAAAGTGCATACTGCTATGCTAGCAACAGGCACCTACTGGGAAGATGTCTGCCTCCATCAAGGTAAAATTCCACTTGGGGCTTTCACTACAGTAGGAACGACAAACAGAATAAGAAGCTGCCTCCTCTATGCTGCCTGAAGAAGAAATGTCCCATCTCCTTCACAGATGACAAGGCTGTTTACATGGAGCAGAAAAGGATGAAGCATAGTCCAGACAGCCACAGGACATAGTCTGCCCACTTAGGAGAAGGTACTGGTTCCTGTGGATGAGTCAGAAAGAGATTTCAGGACAGTCTCTGTGATCCTCACCATCACTACTGTCCCTGACAGCACGTTTAAAAGGGGTATACATCTGGTAGGTACTGTTTCTTCATTTTGTCATACTGGTATGTCACACAGCATTTACTGTTATCCAGTCAGTCCCCGTGTCAGGGTGCCTTCTATGTGTGTATTCATCAAGGAAGGGCCGGAGAAACTATGCTGGCACATACTTCTTTTGGAGCAGGCTGCTGCTGTAGCAGGACTTGTCTCAGAGGCAACACTGTCTGTAGAAGCAGTGTTGGCTGGGAGGACTGGAAGAAGCGCAAGTGCGCTCCAGGCACCAATGATTTTGCACAGGTGTTTAGGCAGCAGGAACCTATAAAGACAGATATTTGCTGTGCTATGCAACCTGACACAGGTTGCCAGGTCCAGGCACTGACTCTCTGTTCATGGAGAAAAGATGAGTGCCACGGGTAGAAAGCATGAGTAACCCGTAGTCTTTTGCATCGGATCCGTTTGCATAAATAACGCGACTCCGGCCTTACCTAGTCTCCCATCAGAGGTGAGCCGAGCATCAGAACTCCCGCAGAATCTTGGCTTAGCTCACGCACAGCAGTTTAATTTATGCAGGGAAATAAAGAGAACGAGAAAGGGTTCTTTCTGCTTATCGCCAGTAGGTTTTATTCCTGGATTATGCTCTGGAGAAGACAAAGCCAAAATGGCGACCGGGGTGTGTTATAAAACCAGGGCGAGGGGAGGGCAGCCGGGAGAGCCAATCACTGCGGAGGACCACAATGATTGACAGGGGCACCGGCCAGTGAGCCAGCCGTCCGTAGCTGGCATGGGAACCAATGAGCTGTTCCCCTGGGCGGGGACAGCCCCTGCCAGCCGGGCTGTGCCATCCCAGCTGCCGCTCGGGGGCGGGGAAAGGACCAACACCGCGCGGGGGGGGAAGGAACCAGCACGCCCCGGCCCCGGCCCGGCGGGAATGGGCCGGTCACAAGCCACGCGCAGAGGCACTACAACAGATGAGGAAGGCTGAGCATGTCTCAAAGAACTGGACCCTACCCCTGCTCAGCAACCTCACCTGTCCAGACTCCAAGAAATGGTGTAGCAGGGCCCCTTCCATCCTCTCACTGGGGACAGAGGAGTGGATGGGGACTGAGGAGGAGTGGTGTATCTTGAGGTGCTGTGTATTCTCACAAATCTATGGCACCTGAAGGGATCCACCCTAGAGTGATGAGGGAGCTGGCAGATGAGCTTGCAAAGCTGCTCTCCATAATTTACCATCAGTTCTGGCTCACTGGAGAGGTCCCAGATAACTGGAAGCTGGCCAACGTGAAGGCCACAAGAAGGGCAGGAAGGGGGATCCGGGTAACTACAGGCCTGTCAACCTGACCTCGGTACCCAGCAAGATCATGGAGCAGATCATCTTGGGTGCCATCACATGGCACCTACAGGATGGTTGGGGGATGAGACTCAGCCAGCATGGGTTTACAAGGAGCAGGTTCTGCTTGACCTACCTGATCTCCTTTTATGACCAGGTGACTCATCTGGTGGATGTGGGGAAGGCTGTGGATGTTGTCTATTTGGACTTCAGTAAGGCCTTTGACACTGTCTCCCACAGCATCCTCCTGGAGAAGGTGGCAGCCCATGGCTTGGACAGGTTCACTCTCTTGGGTTAAGAACTGGCTGGTTGGCTGGGCCCAGAGAGTGGTGGGGAATGGTGCTGCATCCAGCTGGAGGCCTGTCACCAATGGTGTCCCCAGGGATCAGTGTTGGGCCCAGTCTTTTTTAATATGTTCATTGATGATTTGGATGAGGGGATTGAGTCCACCACTAGTAAGTTTGCAGACGACACCAAGCTGGGTTCAAGTGTCGATCTGTTGGAGGATAGGAGGGCCCTGCAAAGGGACCCGGACATGCTCAACAGGTGGGCCAAGTCCAACAACATGAGGTTTAACAAGTCCAAGTGCTGAGTTCTGCAGTTTGTACGTAACAACTCCTTCCAGCGCTACAGGTCGGGGTCAGAGTGGTTGGACAGTGGCCAGGCGGAAAGGTACCTGGGGGTGCTGGTTGACAGTCAATTGAATATGAGCCAGCAGTGTGCCCAGGTGGCCAAGAAGGCCAATGGCATTCTGGCCTGTATCAGGAATAGTGTGGCCAGCAGGACCAGGGAAGTGATTCTTCCCCTGTACTCAGCACTAGTGAGGCTGTGCTTTGCGTGCTGTGTCCACTTCTGGGCCCCTGAATTCAGGAAGGACGTTGAGACGCTCGAACGAATCCAGAGGGGGGCAACAAGACTGGTGAGGGGCTTGGAACACAAGCCCTATGAGGACTGGCTGAGGGAGCTGGCGTTGTTTAGGCTGGAGAAAAGGAGGCTCAGGGGAGACCTCATCACTGTCTACAACTGCCTGAGAGGAGATTGTAGTCAGGTGGGGGGCCGTCCCTTCTCCCAGGCAGCGACTGACAGAACAAGAGGACACCATCTCAAGCTGCACCAGGGGAAGTGTAGGTCAGGAAAAAATTACTGAGAGAGTGATTGGACACTGGAATTGTCTGTGCAGCGAAGTGGTGGAGTGTAGCAGCCCAAGGCTTGCTGCCTGGGGCTGCTTGTGAGAAAATCCTTCTTTCCCATGGAGGTATGAAAACAATAAGATAAACCACCTGTTGTTTGTCGTTCTTGTACGATATGTTTTGGATTAGGATGGTGTAGGACCTAGCCAATCATTTACCTGGGTTCCTACTATATAAAAAGGCCAATACGATAAATGGGGCTGCAGCTGGCTGGCTCTCGGATCTCTGCAAACCAAGCTGTGTGCTGTCTCATTATTATGGATCGCTGCTACATCTGGTGACCCTGTGTGTTCGGACTGGCAGGCTCAGAGGTATGGTTTTTCCCACCCTCTCTCTCCCCCCACCCTCCCCACCCAGTTTGGGGGCCTTTTTCTTTTTTGGAGAGAAATGGGGACCAGCAATCTGATGCTGTCTGCTTGGAAGGCTGCCTTGGAAAAAGCAGAGGTTGAGGTATCCGAGAGTTCCCTCCGCTGCCTGTTACCATGGGCCTTCTTACATGGGTTCACGGCAGTCCGGTTCCCCCCATGGACGTTGTGTTATGGGCGGAATTCAGCAAGATTATTTGTCACGAAATTATGTATGGAAACTCCGACGCTGTTAGTCTCTGCTGCACTTGGAGATGGGTTTTTGATGCATTAACGCACTTGACTGCAGACTCAGGGCTGGAGGACATTACCTCCGCCCTGAATCCCTCCGCGGGGGAGGATCGATCTGTGCAGGCTCAGTCTCCTGCTGCGCGGACTGTCTCCCGCAGCTCTGTCCAGCCAGTGAATATGTCTCCACTGGATTATGTACCCATCCCCAAGAGATCAGTTGACTGAAATATTGAAGAGAGAGGGGGGCCGGCTCGGCCCTGCTGTGGCTGCACATGGCTCTGATCCCGACTGCACGTACACTTGAGGCACTGGCGCCCGTCAGTACTAGCGCGCCATGCGCTCCCGACCCTCTGCCCGCTGTGCATGTGCCTGTGCCGTGCACACTGGCCCCACTGCCTGGCCCTACAGACTGTTGCCTAGCAGATAAATTCCAGCTGCTGACTGGTATCTCGCCGCAGCTGGAGGTGCTTGTGCAAGCCGCTGCTTCGCAGCGCCACAGCTTGGAGCTGCCAGCTCTGGCGGCAGGGAAAGAGGCAGGGGCAATGCCTCTTCCTGCTACAGTGGAAGTGCTGGGGAATTCCCCAACGTCAGCAGAAGCACAGGGGGATTGCCCAAGGAACGTGGAAGCACCGCACCCAGCGGTGGCAGCAGCGGATACCCTGCACTCAGGGACAGAGGCGGTGGCAGAAAC
>VZRZ01000465.1:0-11414 GCA_013398175.1 Climacteris rufus
TCTTCCTTTCGTGTCGATACTGCGACAACACCCAGTCATTCACATTGCAGTGGTGGTTTTTTAAAGTTTTCTTCCCATACAATTTCACAAAGTAAAATTGGAATGCATTAGAATGATTTATTCCACAGTTGTGACACTGGTAGTGAGAAATACATTTTTCTATTAGAAATATTGACTGTATCTTTGTAAAGTAGCACTAGACAAATGAGGCAAGGTGAAGCTTTTTCAAACTGTTACTGAGATAATGGGGATGTGACTCTGGCATCACTGAACTGAAGGCAAACACAGATGCCTTCTACACCAAAATATGGGCTTGGGATTTTGTTTTGACTGGATTCTGAATCCAGAGAAAAACAAACATATAATAGGAGAATGTAAGAAGGAGATAGCAGTGTTTTAGAAAGGGCAATCTGAGAAGTGATGATAAGGCAAAGACAAATATTCTGTAGTCTTATTTACTAAATATTTTCCCTCACATTACTTACACAGTCTCTTCATCTTCCCCATTATTTTATGTATCAGGTGAAAACTTCGCAATACCTTTTAAAATAAAAAAAAAGCAACAAAAAAACCCCCAAAAAATCTAATGTCATGCTTTGAAGTGGTCCTGTGATACACCTTGTGTAAATTAATCCTAAAGCTAATATGTAGTTAATCATAAAGCTGTAGTTCTTTCTGGATGGAGCTAATACTTGGAGTCAACTAGCCATGGAAAGCATTCCCAACCACTTTGTGGTGATTATCTAACTCTGCCACTTGCAAGTTTACCAGCAAAATGGGATCTCTGAATATTGACCATAGTTGTGTAATCATGATGATGGCAATTCAGAATACGTTGATTCCTATTCTAAAACTGAAACCGGTTAAAAACAGAGTATCTGAAAGAGCTGCCTATTCACTTGTTATTTATTCTATATACCATATTTGTTTTTAAGATTTTGTTCTTTTGCTATTTTCTTGAGATGCATTGAGCAAAACATATTCCCAGCAAATTCAGCCCCACTGACTCCTGCTCTGCTGGATTTACATGGAAATATTACTTATCCATAAAGTCCCAAAGTTGCTTTCTTCTGGATAGAAAAAAATAGCACATAATTTACAATCTTTTTCCCAAGCTATGCAATACACAAGAACTCCAAAGTGTAATGAAAGCATGCACAATCACAAACTAATTTTCATGTCTTCACATCACTTAACCATATTACAGTAAGTGCTGATATTATTTTAATGTTCATTGATGCCTTTATTTCCTAACAGCAAAAATGACAGCCATTTTTCACAGTGACAATTAGGAAAAAATGTCACCCCAAAGCACAGATTTTCTTTCCAAATTAAGCTTTTGATGTCTTCTATGGTTGTTATTGTCAATATACCATTGTTCCAAATATACTTCTTTAAAACAAGTTCTGTTTTCTTGAGTAATTAGAATACATCACTATACTGGATAGTGGGACAAGTTCTTAAATTCAGAAGGAGTGGTAACAATGCTACTTTGTGCATTAATAATCTCTTCAAATTAGCAAATGCAATACAAAATTAGGAAATAAGCCTGAAGGAATGGCATAGTTTAAGATAAGAGCCCGGTCAATATAATATTGTAAATATACCACCTTTAAGAAGGAAAATGTAACAAAAATTGGCATGGATAACCAACCTTACAAACTTTTGAATTATTAAAATTGTAAGAGACTTCCATTACTTTCTCATAGATTTGTACTTCTACCCAACCACAACTGAAAAGAAGTACATACAATCTGAGTGTCCATTAAGCCTTTAAAGTGGAGTAAATAAAAGAAGTCTGCACTACAAAAGCAATTTTATCCAAACGAGTTACAAGACAAAAATAATTTAGTTTGATGGATACTCAGAAAAGCGGGTACAGCTAAAACAGATGTAATAAGAAACCTAGATGAATGTGTTTAATAGGAGTGATTTTAAAAATTAAAACCATAACAAAATGTTAATAGGTATTTTGCAGTCCTACGTAGAGTGGTAAATCTTTTGGGAAAAGGCCTGACACTCATATGAAAAACTGATTGAACTGCTAGCCCACAATTTAATGAAACAACAATAAAGCAGGGAACTGAACTTCAGACCCCCAAGAAGTAGAAGTCCAAAAAACATCCAACCCTTATCGCAACTCAGGCCCAACAACAATCATCTTCATCAGCTTCATTTTTGTTTTTTCATTAGTAAAACTAGTCAGTTAAAATTCTGACAGACCTACATTTCTGCCAGAAGCCAGAGGAGCCAAAGGAGCAAATCACCATGTTAACTTTTTTGTCTAAGGCTCCATGGCTCCTACATAAGGTGAGAAAGCTAAAGTAAGGGTGTCCATCAAGGCATACAAAATGACTACAAGAGACTGCAGACTGTAAAAGCACTTCCCAAAGATAAGAAAGGCATGAAGAGACCTGAAGATCTGCTCTTCCCTGTGAGCCTTCCTCTATCAAGAGTGAAGAGGGATTGGAAATTCCCCCTTCCACAGCCTTAACCTACATAGGTATGAAACCAAAAAGGAGATGAATACACTGAGCCTCATCAGAATCCCTTCTTTCCCAGAGAAGTGTAGAAGGAGCTGCCGTGGGATGTGTTACACAAGTATGAACTGATTGTATCCCGAAGACATGGTTTATTCCATAGAAGATTCTAAAAATGAGGCAACTGAAACCTTACCTTGCCTCAGTATTCCCCTACACTAGCTGCTCTGTATCTCATCCTTTGATGAAAAAAACTATGTCACGGCTAATTAGGATGCTTAGAGGACTAATTTAATAATATATCCTTTCACAGCATCTTAAAGGCAGTCAGAAACATTTGATTCTTTAAATTACCAGTCACACTTATCTCCATTTGAGTGGTTTAAAGCCCTCTGGCCCAGAGCTAGTAGCTAAGCCAAGCCTTAAAGAAGAGACTTTCAATTTATAAATAAACTGATTTCATTAGCAATCAATGTTTGTATGCATATTCAGGCTTGTAGATATATTTTCACTGCATTTTTAAACAGAGTAAACAGAACTGGAACTTCAACTGGTAACTTGTTAGCAGCTGACTTGCTCAACCTTAAAGCACCTAATTCTGACTGCAGATTTTTGTGGGTAAGTAAGAATTGGTCAAGAGCAATATTGATATTGTATACCTCTGCATCCATTTTATAAACAGAAAAAAATCCTTCCCTCTCAGGCATAGATAATGCAGGAATAAATGCAATAAATGCCATAAAACATTAAATCTCTAGTACAGCATTGCCTCAAATGATTGGCAAGTGACTGCAAACATTCTCATTTAGGTAGTGGCACAGTTCTTCATGTCGAAACAGCAATTGGTGAAGAACCTAGAACCGGTGAGTTAAGCTGCATGTGTGTGCTAGCATGTGTCTGTAGACAAGCACGTTTATTTAAATACACATTACCCATCCTTCAGGAGTCATGCCCATTGTTATCAGCCTCATTGCAGCTACATAAGATCTCATCTTCTGCTCTGCCTCTCCAAACTCAGTTGTCCCAACATTACAACAGCTCCCAGCCAGGAAAAACTGTGTGAAACATGCAATGAAGCTATGCCTCAGACACTTAGAACAAAGAAAAACAGTAATATAATACAAGATTATCCCCAAAAGGAAGTCAGTATGTTAGAGAAACAAGAACTGTAAGACAAACCCAAATATCCATATTACTTCTAGCTTTCTCATAAACAAGTTGCCCAGTGACATCTAAAACTGAGAATGACTTTTTAATACCTTTTTTTAAACTCCCACATGATTAAAAATAATATCCTCTTTGGAAAATAATTACTTTTTATTGTTGCTTGTTCGTAGTGGTGATTTTATGTGTCCACATTTTCATAGGGAATAAAGATCTGAAGTGTTCAATGTGGCAATCATGAGAAGAAAAATTATTACCTGAATTAAAAAAGGGAATGTTTACTCTAACAAAACCAACTTAAATCAATTTGGCTTTGAATATTGATAGTGATATGGACTTATACTGCATAAGAGTAATTTTTAATATAGTTGCAGGAGAAATGCAGTTCTGCTCCAGATCATTACTGCATAGCTAATATGCCTCATTCAGAAAGCCATCCAATTGCAAAATGCCTCTTTAAGAATACAGTTTCTCTGCAGTAAAGGAGAATTCATTGGTACATGACACCTGGACGATCTCATTTCTCAAGTTATAATATTTCTTCTTATTTTATTTTAGAACACTGTTCCTTTGCATGAAGCATGTAATAGTAATCAAAAATAACATCCAGTTTAAGAATAGAATGTGACCCTCAGGTCGCCGAATTCAAAGACAAAAGAAACATAAAAACTTCCCTTGATAAGACTGCCCCATAGACTGTCACATGGCTTCCTTCCTCTGCCTTCTAGTTCCAAGTCCCAAACAAGGTTCCAAGTCCCAAACGAAGTTCCAACTCCCTTTTCCTCTAGAAGTCCTATCAAACTCCTTCCAAACTCTAACAGCTCTTCCTGAAACTCTTAGTTTTTTTGTTTTATATTTCTGCTGTGGAACAGTCAGAGCACTGCAATTTTTCTTTATTAAAAGAATCTTCTTCAGCCCAGTGCCATGACAGCCTTCTAATACAGACTTATGATTTCACACTAACAGGGCAGAGCCACAAGAAGGTGATGAGGCAGCTACACAAAATTATGCTAACATAATGCAGCCCACAACTCCACATTGTATTTTTCACCTACAAATTCAAATTTTGTTTGCTTTATAGGCTACACTTATACATTTCCTGAACTTCAGATAAACAGTTGGATAGACAGGGAGTGGGAAACGCAGGTGACAAAAACTTAGAATCTAGAATATTCTCAAAGGAGGTGTAAAGGCTCTTCAAGTGCATGATCCTGAATTAGTGAGTATCAGAAGCTTCACTTATTGTATCTTCTCCATTGACATAATCTGACACAATCATACACATAGCTAAATAGCACTGAATCAGCTGAGTTTGGATCAAATTCACAATTTGAGGAAAAATAGGAAAAACATCCCAGCACAAGTGAAAGACTGGCAGTGCAAAAAGTAACACTTCTCTTTGAGTCCCTATCCCTTTTAGGTATGGGTCAGTGCAACTGTATAGAATGAAATCCACACTACCATTCAACAATTTGTCCCTGATACAGGCCGATGTAGACACATAACTGTATCTAAAAACAGAAAAAAAGACTGTTATGAAAAATGAATGGTGTACACAAGGTTGGTTATAAAATTTATGAAGCTCTTCACAGAGTCTGCAAAGTGATAGGGTAGCTTGGGATCCCCTGGGACGTCTGCATCCTCATAAGAGAAGAAGTTTTGTGAGAATATAATTCTTTCTATGTTGGTCTATTTGTATAAACTGGTTATAATAAAAAAAAGAAAATAAGCAACTGGTATAGTATGCACATATTAAGACAAGTGAAAATCCACTCTTTTGCAAAAGGGTATTTCATGACACTTGAGGACTACATAACCATAGTGTAGCAGTGCGCTTGGCAGAAGCTGCTGCTTTTGAGCTTCAGGTTTTGGTGGGAAGAAAGCACAGGCAAAGCCCTCAGCCTTCTTCTTCCAATATCTGAACTCTCTGCCTGAGCTGTGGAAAAATCCCATCTTTCCCTTGTGTTACCTGTGACCATATCTCAGATGCCACATAAGGCTATGTCCTGGAAAGCTCTTCCCCACTGGTCACTTTGAACTATGCCGTTCCCCATTGGGTGTTTCCTGATCCCCTCTCCCTTTAAAAGAGCCCTGCAGGGCTTCTTCCTCACTCTTTCTTGTGGGTTACTCAGACATCTGGATAACTCTGGACCCTCACTACACAACACTGGACTCACAATAAACGGCTGTTATCCCGGAGAAAGGCCCTCTGTCTAGCCTTTTATTCTCATCTACGCTACCACACCACGCCTGGGGAAACTCTTGTCCTAGAGGAGCCAGCAGAAACAGGTTATCTGCGGTAGCTAGGACTCTGTCCTTTGGGAGAGTTATACAACTCGCCCAAGCAGGGATCATGCACACATAAAAGCGCTGTCACTACTTCGAGGGCATTCCGGGCATTAGCGCTTTTACCATAGATTTATTGATTCTGAGTAACCATTAATTAGGCAAAATTAATAATTCATACTATTCTAAATTAAATTCAATAAGATACGTCAGCTAGCTTCCTTAAAGACAGAATGGTTGACATGAATTGCAAGCTGGGTAGACAATTTGCAGTTGCCAGAAATTAATTTCTGTACCAGAGTATTGACTTTTACTGTACCCCTTTATAGATCAATTATTCTTTCTAGGGAAAGCATCTTGTTGCTTTCTTGTCCAAACAGTACAATCATCCATCTATTTACATTTACAAATAGAAAGAGTTTCCCTATTGGCTTTTAGGTATGTGCTGTCAGTTTGTGTTCCTAAAGAAATGTATAGAATTTACTTATTAAATGTAGAATTAATTTATCACATTTCACTCAAAGTAGAAATGGTGCATTCCTCTATTTTTCAGGTTCATGTCATTTTCTCTTTTTATTCATGCCTTTCTTTCTTCCTGCCTACCTTTCTTATGACATTTTTTCTGACATGAACTACTTCAGACATTTTGTCTAGATAGCTTAATCAGTTCTGTCCACTTCTCATGGTCTTTTTAAGGCTTCACACCCTCTCTTAATTTACAGCTCACACCTAAAGATGGCAATTCCAAGACATATTTAAAATAATGCCTAAGAAAATCTTAATTTCCAAGATAAACCAGATGAGAATTGTATGGACTGAAAATCATTATTTTTTGAGAGCTGGCCTGTGGAATTGTGTAACAAAAAGACAGTTGATTTGCAATATTCCATCATTGCTCCCTTCTAGTCACTTACAGAGCAAAAAAAGCTATTGCTATTAAGATATAAGTGCCTTAAAACACAGACTTGGCTCTTTTTAGTATACATAAAATCTACTGAATGAGTGACAAAAATCATACGCACTGGCAAAGATACAAGGGTAAGAAAAGAAAAAATTCTTCATGGGAAGTATGCACATCATAGTAGGATGATCAGGATCTTTGAAAGACATATTTGAGTCATATTTACACTACTATGGATCATAGTAAAGTATTTATTGGGAAAAAAAAGTATGTTAACAGAATTAGAAAGAAATACAAAGTATTACAGTTAAATCCGGACAAATTTGAGACTTCTTTTTCAATGTAAACTTCTTAAATACACTTGGATAGAAGTCAATCAATAATGGTTCTACTTTCTTTCTTCATTACATTGATTCTTAAATAATACTTTTTTTTCTCTCCTCCAAATGACTGGACAGAAACTGATAGTAACATGTTCTTCATTTATGCATTTTTCTTCTGCTGCTTAGAAATTGATTCCTGCTTTTCAGTAGCAGACCAACAATATTGGCAATTATAATAAGCTTTAGTAAAGACTTAGACATATGGTAGTACACAAATCTTTCCAACCTACTTGCAATACTTGAGCAACTAGCTTTGCATGCTTCCGCAGCTTTGCCAACAGTTTGTCAACATTCTTGTAATTGTTACTACTCTTGATTTATTTCACAGAAATTAGTTATTTTATGAGCTAAGATTTATTTATTTTTCTCTATCTTTTGCAATATACAAACACACACTATATAATACAGCAGACACTGAATACATTCCTGGTCTGTTCAGGGTTCACATGTAGGCATCCTTTCTGACCAAAGGAGAGGTCTCATTTGGCAGATGATCTGTGAGCTTGCCACATGCACAGGACCAGCACAACAGCAGCAACATGCACTCAGAAATGTTGGTACAGTTGTGGTGATCACCTTTTATAATCCACAATCCAAGTCTGAAATCTTGGAAATTGAGGAAATGGAAAACCAAAACTATCTTTCATCTTGAAGTATGTTTTGCTTATTGGGCCTAATAGAATGATCTGGGTAAATTCTGCAGTCTGACTCTCTGTAAATGCACATGGAGCCCTATAGAATGTAACAGTGGAAGGCAAAGTCAGTTCAATGGGAAATATCAGGTTCTGTTGTCATTTTAGTGAACATCCCTGTATTTTTCATTACAGAATCAGTGAAGAAAGTATACAAAATACATAACTGTATTTAAAAAGTATGGGGAGCAAGGAATAGATATAAGATACAGTCTGTTTGCCAGATGAGTTGCCTTACTACTAGAGACATCGTCCAGTTTTCCCCAAAACATTTGTACTCTTCAACTGACTGGTAATCTGGTTTTAACAGGAAAAGTGTTACTTAACCCCCACCATCTTTGTCTGTATACTGATGCAGATAGAACATTCTCTTTGGAGATGAAATATCTCTGACAGAGCAGAGACAGAAGCTTATAGCCCTCACATGAGTAGTGAGAGATGCATTTCATAAAAATCAGACACTGTCAGACACCTCCTCTGACACCAGAGCTTTGGAAGAATGGCTGCAGATGACAACTTCATCCTAAAGAACAATACAGACACACAAATTGATAAGTAGACCAGGAATCTTTAGCTCTGGACTGCAAGTCAGCACCTACATATGCTACAAAGATACTGAATTTCATTTTTCAGCACTGTGCCTTTTCATATTCATTCAGGATTCCCTCTTCCACTCTCAGATTTTTCCCCTCTATCCTTTCCTGTACTACAATAAAGTCAGCCTTCAAGGTAGTGGTGGGAAAGATTATTCAGATTGAACCAGAGGATGGAGAATGATTATGGACCTTTATCCATCTTCAAGACAAGTAACTATCAATCATTACATTTTAATCCAATTTAAACATGAAACAGTCTTATTCTTGGTAGTGTTAAATTGCTTAAGGTATTTGGTGAATACTTAGTGTGTTCTAGTTACCTAAAGGCTGGGGGCATTTATTACAATACTGAACACAGTGGCATAGTTTGAAGATTAAAATTATGTTTATCAGCCAGTTTGCTCAAGGATGTAATATGTGCAGCACTTCACCATGAAAAGTTAGAATTATTTGTTTTTCTACACTTTTGTAATTTTTCATCTCTATCTTTAAATATTTCATCACCTATATAATAATGATTTTCTGTGTAACATTTCCAAACACCAGCAGATCCCTCAATAATTGTACAAAGCCAAACAATTAACATTTCAGAACACTTCAAACTAGAAGACTTTTTCACAGCAAGGCCACTGACTGTGCTATGCAAATGCCATGCACAAATAATTTGAAATGCTCCTAAACAGTAAATAAAATATTTTACTCAGGTGGCACTTGATTGAGGTTTGCACTTACAGGTATCACAATACAATTTGATGTCTTCAATGATTCATTTGTGCCTTTAAGTTACCCAGGATAAGCAAAACCACAGCTTGTAGCCTACACCAATATGGCACAATCCTTACACATACATTCCATAATGCACAGCAGCTTCCATGGGGTTGGTGAAGATAGATTGAAAAATGGGAGTTAAAATTATTAATACATCAGTCCTCTAGCACAAGTATGGGAGTGACGTTTTGAGTCAAGGTGAAGTCAGGAGGTGAGCTTCAATCATTCCACATGCACATTTAAGCAAGTTACACCATCTACAAAATGGGACAAACTGCAACTACAGAACAGAAAGACATGTGCAACCTACCTTGTATAACACTAAATGGCTGGTAGAAACATTTTCCTTCCAACAGCAAATATACCACTGTACTTTTAAAAATTATTAAAAGGAAGTGACACAATTAAATTCTTGTAGAAACATATGGAAAATGATATTATTCACAACACCTGAAATTAAAAAACTACATAGATCATATTTTAATATAGAGGGCATGAAATTATAGATTCAATGGTAGGTAGATACTAAGATAGAATACTAGCCCTGATAAATTCACCATAATCTCAAGGTATGTATATTCTTCAGTTGAATGGTATTTCAGAGTAAGTGTACCTCCTGATTATAACACTTACTCCAAAGGCACAATCTGGCACTGAACATAAACACTGCAGCTTCAAGAGTTTTGTACTTCACATGTAAGGTATAATACATCATAACAAAATAATAGTATTAGAAAATAACAGTATTGTTCCAAGGTGTGAATTCTGTGCTGCAAGGAAATAGGATTTTAAGAAAAAAACAGGTTCAAACCACAAATTTCAAAATTACAAACTTTTGATTAAAGCTATTCAAAATCAAGACTAAAATAAAAATATACTTTAAAAACCAAACAGAAAAGCTAAGGACATATCTGTTTGCAAAAACTAAGTGTTCAAAATATCTTCCAAGTAAACTGTAATTTCCTTCTGTACTAAAAACACTTTAAATTGGCAGGAAGGGAATTTATATGTTTGCGAACTGGGCCACACAAAGCTTGCTTGAGTCCTTCCATTCATCCTGTCCCCACTTCTCAGAAGAGAACTGCTTTTCAACTCTGTATGTGCCTACCATCACTTTCTGCCTCAGGCACTAAAATCAATTCAAGTCCTCCCTTTTCTAGGAGTTGCAAAAATTTTAAACACAATTGTTCTTACTTGCTCATTTATTCGGTGAAGAGTTAATAGTGAGACTAGCCACCCAGCACCTGTGTCTATGTTTCTCTCATGATTGAATGGCAGACCCCTTCTGCTGCCTCCATTTCCATTCCAACAAGCACACAATATTTAGCAGGTCACATTTCATTTTCTTGCCTAGATAAAAATGTTCTAGCATACTAAGGAGGATCCATATGCTGATACATAAGTCCCTCCAATTTAATTTTAATACGTGGTTGCAAGGTGCTTAAATGGGATTTATGCAGTCAAACAATGCATTTTGACACTTCAAAGCAGTAAAATGGCACCTTCATGCTGGTCTGAAAGCTCCCAGTTGCTGGTCAAAGCAATCAGCATTCCAAACTGCACCATAAACAGAACTGAAAAATGTATGGTATTTTAAATGTACCTGCTTGGGCTAGTTACCTGGCAGTTAGATATTGATTGAGTAATGTCTTGGCGTGACTGTATCATTTTCCCACAATATTGTATTCATACTGTCAGCAGAGCCTTAATACAAGGTTATGTTTCCACACGGGACAAAAAGAACAGATCTCTGCACAGTGGAACTATTTAGAAGGTGACTCCCCCGTGATTCTTTCTCTTCCCAGCTGCGGTGGACAAGGTCGGCACAAAGAAGAAAAGGAGGGTTTTTTTTCCCCTCTGTTTTTCTTTTTCCCTTCCCCTTGCCTTTTCGGCCAGTTTTTGGTTTTTTTTTTTTTCCCTTTTCTTCATTTCTTTGGACCTGTGCCATCACCTGGAACTGAGGGAGGGAACAACATCGGAAGGACATTCTTCCCCTCCCTTCCACTCCCGGGCCTAGGGCAGCCTGGGCCAGGATCCTCGGGAAGCTACCAGATGGAGGGGACTCTCTTTGGGACTTTTCTACTGATGTTTTCCCTTTTTTGGGGATTTATTTTCTGATTTATTATCTTCTTTTTTTTTTTTTT